>JANAVB010028376.1:0-68889 GCA_029216955.1 Iris pallida
GCTGGTGTCGGTCCGTCTTCTACTAGTGCCCGGTCCTCGACTGCTGGTGTCGGTCCTCATCTGTGGGTCATCTTTCTTTCAACCCTGCTGCCCCTCTGGTACCGCCTCCGTCTGTGACGGCACTCCTGGATCTCATGTTGGTGGACAGCTACGCCTACTTTCGAGCAGTGTCTACGACGACTTATCGCCGTACCTAGTGGAGGATATTCGTCGGTCGCAGCAGGGATTACCACCACCCGGGCAATCGAACTCCTCCTTCTTCTTAAGATATTGTTATTAAGAAATTTGGAATATTTGTAGGAATTTTGGATTATTTGTGCTATGATCGGATTATAACGACGATATTAGGTTACTCTTCAGGATAATTGATGTCTATTTTATATTAATTTGGTTTGGTCAATGTGATTCTTGGATAATTGGTGTGCATTAAATTCGTATGTGCATATTTGGTCTATGTGATTCTTGGATAATTGGTGTGCATTATATTTGGTCTATGTGATTGTTGGATAATTGGTGTACATTATATATTGGTTTGGTTTATGCATATTTTTGTGAACAGGAAAAGTGCTGCAATTTTTTTCAAAAAAATTCAGTTAGCGACGGACTGGTGACCGGTTAGCGACGGATATTTTCAGTTTTCGACTACTTTTCGACGGAATGTTCGTCGCTAACTGGAGATTTGAAACTGTTTCCAGGTAGCGACGGGTGGTCGACGGAATATCCGTCGACAAGGTACTGGTGGTATATAATTCGACGGAATAGCGACGGAAAATCCGTCGCCTAGGCGACGGATAATCCGCCACTAATCAGTCGCTCTCTCAACGGCGTAGCGACAGAAAATTCGTTGACAAGGTTCTGGAAATACTTGACATTTTTAGAACCATGGCGACGGATAAAGCCACTAATCAGTCGCTCTATCGACGGCGTAGCGACGATTTATCCGTCGCCAAGGTTCTGGAAATGTCAAGCATTTCCAGAACATGGTCGACGGATAATCCGTTAGTATTCCGTCGCTAATCCGTCCTTTGTTAGCGACGGCGATCGACGGACTAGCGACGGAACGATACCCTCTGATACACGGTTACGACTGTTTACCGACGGACTATCCGTCGCTAACGTCAACACAGTTAAGTATTTAATACTTGAAATGGACGAAAGACCGTCGGAAAGTAGTCGCTAATGCATCGTATTGTGAAGACGAAAAGCTGTCGCTATTCCGTCGCTCTTCGACTACTTAGCGACGGATCATTATTAGCGACGAGCTGATTGCCGACGGATTATTTTGACCAAGATCCGTTAGCGATCGGTCGCTAATACTGATTGCCGAAGGATGAGCGACGGATGTGGTCATCGCTAAATGGACATATTTGGTAGTGCAGTGCACCCATATACTAGAAAAGTCCAGGAATAACATCTCATGACAGGATCCGACGTATACTAATCCATGTACCATCGTATCGAAAATCAAGTAAAATACTACAACTTAATCGGATATAGTAAATATCAAGACAATGAAAACTATCAGAGAATGTATTTGCCTGCGGTCCTAAGTTGTCAATGAGAATCAATGCTCATAGTGAAGTCACAGACCTAAAGATGAGTATCATGAGTTAATTAGGGTTTGACAGTATATGGCATGATATTCTATTGTATGCTATGCAATCTAGGTCAAACTTAGTCAAACTAGGTCACACTAAGTCAAACTAGGCTAATGGTTGACTCATAGTTGACTTTTGGTCAAATGGTCAACTCTGGTCAACTCCTAGTCCAATCTAGGTCCAATGTTGACTTGCTGTTGACTTTCAGCCAAAACTGTCAACTTTGATCAAACAGGGTCAACTCTAATCTAAGTATCACATTCCTAATATTTACGTACCAAGATACCATATACCTTGGTCATATTGGTATCCCAATACCAATACCAATACCTTGGTCTGAATTCAATACCTTAACCTAGGTAAATATATACCTTAATACCCAAGATAACAATCCTAGATATCTAGCAACTACCCTTGCCTTAGCATTATCATGCTTCTTCTCTCCTCCTCTCTTTCCTGTACCTGGCAGAGCCTCCACTACTCATGTTTTTTCCCTACTTAACATACATTTCCTGATACATGCATTAGTTACATCTCTAATATATATGCAACTTATATTCCTATGTATGTACAACTTGTGTACCCAAACTCACACAACCCTCTAACCACTGCCCTGAAACTTATCCTCTAATACAAATATCACATTGATACATGAAGCCTTAACTGACCACACAAGAGCCATATTGGCTAAACAGGCCACTGAACTAATTCCCATAAAACTCCAATTCAGTGAGCAGATGCCCCAAAGCAAAATCATGTTTGCATATGCCCATACACTCACTGAACAACCACAAGAGCTAAGGCATGAGAGGAAGGCTCACTACCAAGCTCTAATACATTTGCTCAAATGTCTAACCATAACTAAGGAGCACAATGTCAAGTGTCAAATCCCAAAATTGTGAACACAAGAACCCAAAACCCTGATACCCAAATCTCTGAAACTCTATATGCCAAAGACCCAAATCTGATACAAATTATACTGGTACTATCGAATGCACTAACCACTCAACTAACCATCACTCACCCAAACTCTGGGACCAAAACTCAAGGCCAATGGCCAATGGCCAAGTGCCAAATCTCCTGCTGCTGCTGCTCGCATGCCCGAGCCATCCCTTGCTGCTGCTGATGCTGCTGCATTTGCTTGCTTTGCAAAGCCAAACATGGCTGCTACAATACAAGAAATGCAAGGCAGAGCAAGCCAGAGGCAAGCTTGCCCGACCACCCATGGACACTAACTTACCACTATTCCCAATTACCACTCCCAGATCAACTTAACTGAACACTATGAAACCACACTAAATACACTATAGGATATTCTCTAAAACTACTATAAGGATACACTACGATATCCTAATCTCTGATACTCAATCCAAAATAGGACACTAATACTAAAGTAGCCAAAGCCCAAGTGGTTAGCCAATGACCAACACTCAAAGCTACCTATAGCAGTGCCTTTGCTGCATTGCATTGGCCAAGGGAGCAGGGCTCACTGCCTGGTCTGACCGAGAACCAAAAGTGGCTAGGCTCGAGTCACACTGCAATGTGCAGTGCAGGCCCAAAACTCCTATAGCAGTGCAGTTAAGGCATGTTGCTGCTACTTGCTTGCTTTGCAATGCAAGGCAAAGCCAAGTCAGTGCAAGTTGTTGCTAACAAAGTGTGCACAACCTCACTCAAGAACTGACACCATACACTCTTATACATATCCCCTAAAACACACACACACACACACACACACACACACACACACACACACACACACACACACATATATATATATATATATATATATATGTATATATATATATATAATATAAACCTGAAATCTTTCATGAGCTCTGCTAGGGTTTCTGTAGGAAATAATAATGCCTTGTTTTTATTGCTAGGGTTTGTTACAATATATATAGTATCTACATTTGGACTTATGGGCCATATTTACATGACAAATATGATCTAACAATCTGACACCCCCCCCCCCTCAAGTTGGACCATGCAAGTCACAAATGCCCAACTTGGGAAGGAAAGAATCAAATACTTGCTTTCCAAGGGGCTTAGTGAAGATATCAGCCAGTTGAGTAGAAGTAGGAACATACGAGGCTATTACGGTGCCATCTCTAATAGCATCGCAAACAAAATACAAATCCACCTCAATATGCTTACTGCGCTCATGAAACACCGGGTTCTGAGCAAGGTGCAGGGTTGACTGACTGTCACAATATACCGACATAGCAGACTCCTGGCGAACGCCCAAACACACCAATAACTCCTTCAACCATTTCAACTCACAAACAAGCGCAGCGAGAGATCGGTATTCAACTTCAGCGGAAGATCAGAAAACAGTTGGTTGCTTCTTGGTCTTCCAAGAAATAGGAGACCCCTACAGAAACACCAACCAGCCTGTAACAGAGCGGCAAGTCAAGGGACAGCTGGCCCAGTCAGAATCACACCAACCAGAAAGACGAAGATCACAATCAGCTTTCAAAAGAATATCCTATCCCGGTGCATGTTTGAGATATCTAACAACTCTCAAAGCAGCTTGCCAATGATCTTGTCGAGGCTCCTGTAAGAATTGAGACAAGATATGCACAGCATAGGCTAGGTCAGGGCGAGTAAATGATAGATAAATCAACCTCCCAACCAGCCTCCGATAAGGCTCTGCATCTGCCATCTTTGGACTAATCGATTCTGCCAGCTTGTGATTGGGCTTCATGGAAAAGCCAGCAGGTCGAGACCCCATCAAGCCGCATTCTGAAATGATGTCCAAAGCATACTTTCTTTGACACAAGGAAATGCCTTCTACACTCCGAGCCACCTCTATGCCAAGAAAGTACTTCAATACACCAAGGTCCTTCATGTGAAAGCAAGAACTAAGATACTTTTGAAAGCATCTAAAGCACCTGAGTCATTACCAGACACAATCATATCATCCACGTAGATCAAAACATGCAACTCTACCTTCCCTTTAAAAAAAGAAAAAAGGGAATAATCGGAATGAGATTGAATAAATCCATAGGATATCAGGGAAGCAGTAAGCTTAGCAAACCAACAACGTGGTGCCTGTTTCAATCCATATAGAGACTTACGCAGGCGACACACTTTGTTAGGTTTACTATGCGAAAAACTTGACGGCAACTTCATATACACTTCTTCTGTCAGATCGCCATGAAGAAAAGCATTGTGCACATCCATCTGGTGTAAAGTCCAGCCTCTCACAGCTGCAACAGCCAAAAATGCTCGAACTGTAGGCATCTTAGCTACCGGGGCAAATGTCTCTGAATAGTCGATCCCCTCGACCTGATGATTACCGAACACAACCAGCCGTGCCTTTAAGCGCTCAACACTGCCGTCGAATTTGTACTTTATTTTGTACACCCATCTACTTCCCAATACTTTCTTCCCAGGAGGCAAATCGATAAGACTCCATGTTCTATTATCTTCCAGAGCCTGTATTTCAGTTTGTATAGCCGCGTGCCAGTCCGAATCTCGCGAGGCCTGGCGATATGAAGTAGGCTCAACACCTGCAGTGATAGCTGCAAGAAAATCTCTGTGTCCAGCAGTAAATATGTCATAACTTAGAAATTGTGTTAGAGGATACGAAGTACCGGAGGAAGTGACGGGAATAGATGAAATAAGGTGAAGGGGGGCTTTTACTTCGAACAGCATTCGTCACAAAATCCTATAATCGTACTGGCTGTGATTTCTTTCGCATTCCTCTTCCCAATACTACCTCGTCGGGCACCTCTGGCAACACTGTATCCCCTGCATCATCAGTAGTATCCGTATCACCCCCAGCGGACTCTTCTGTCAATACTTCTGTATCTACCTGTGCATCCTCGCCACTCGGTACCGAGCCACCATCAACCCCTCCGGCCTCAGCAACCGTAGCCGGCACCATCCCAAAGACCTCTATATCGTCTTCCGGTACCTCAACGGATGTATAGTGTGGCGCTGAAGACATCTCGCTAGCAGAGCCACACCCAGGAAATTCTTTTTCATAAAAAGTAACATCACGGGACACAAAAAATTCACCAGTCTCCAAATCATACAGTTTTCATCCCTTTTTATCAAGTGGATACCCAACAAAGATACATTTTCTGCTTCTGCTAGCAAATTTATCATGTCGGGATTTTAAATCATACGTATAGCATAGACAACCAAAAATACGTAGATGATCATACGAAGGAGCCGAACCATATAAAACTTCATAAGGAGACTTAAAATGCAAGATACTAGAAGGGGTTCTATTTATCAAATAACATGCAGCTAGAACACATTCCCCCCAAAAATCTACGGAAAGAGAACCCTGAAATCTCAATGCCCTGGCTACATTTAAAATATGTCGATGTTTTCTTTCCACCCTTCCATTCTGCTGAGGTGTCCTAACACAGGATATTTGAAACAATATGCCTTGAGATGAAAAATAATCTCGTAAACAATTAAATTCAGTACCATTGTCACTCCGCACACGACGTATATCAGCCCCAAACTGACGCTTCACCATAGCAATGAATTTAAGAAACATAGAATAAACAGCACACTTATCCGTCAATAAAATAACCCAAATAGCTCTAGAAAAATCATCCACCAAAGTCAAAAAATATCGTACCCCATTAGATGACGGAACACAATATGGTCCCCACAGATCACAGTGTATAAGTTCAAAGCATCTCAAAGCACGACTACTACTATCAGGAAAGGCATCACGAGTCTGTTTAGCTTGATGACAAATATCACAAGCCTTATGAGAAAACACACTACTACCAGAGAGAAAAGGTAAAGTCTGCATTACTTTATCTGAAGGATGCCCCAGTGTACTATGCCACACCTCGGAATCACTCTTTTTGTGTGCCAGGATCACAGAAGCCAAAGAAGCTGGAACCTCCCCCAAGAAGTAAAGTTCACCCCTCTGTTCACCTGTCCAATCACCATCCTCGTACTTCGGTCCTGAACAAAACACAAATCAGGAGTAAATAACATATCACAATTTTCGGCACCAATCAATTGGGAGACAGAGATCAAATTGTAAGTCAATGTCGGAACATAAAGAACATCCATCAACACCAACGAAGCAGTCAAAAATACTTTGCCTCTCAGAACAGCCTCAATAGTGCTTCCATCAGGCAAAATCACAGGACAGACAGGGCCCTCAAAGCAATCAACTAAACAGTCACGAGAGCCCCCAATATCGAATATCCAAGGGACAGAAGAATTCTTACCCATCAGACGATCAGAGTTTGAGGAACCAGTGTTGGAAGAATTGTCGTTACCCAGCAAGCTCATCAGTTTCTGCCATTGTTCACCTGAGAGTGGTGAAGGATACCCTCCATGCATCATATCCGTCGAACTCCCAGCAAGACCAGCAGGAATACCATGACCAGCAGCGGTGACATGATGAACAACCCCTACGCCACCAGCACCACGACCCCCATCACATCTCTGCGGTAGTACCGGGCCTCTGCCACCACCAGCACCATGTCCGTCCTCACGCCGAGGACGAGTCTCCCACCACTCTGGATAGCCAATCTTGGCAAAGCAAGTTGCAACATCATGACCTATTTTCTTGCAATGAGTACAGATCATACCTAATTTGTCCCTGGAATCTGAGGTCCTACTATTAGAAGTAGAAGACGGACAAGGTAAAGTATTGATAGCCAGCGTCAACACCTCCTCAGCAGTAGATTGGACCTGAGTTTTTTGCATATCCTTTTCCTCACGGACTGCCTGGTATGCCCGATCTAAACTTGGCTGAGGATCCTAAGCCAGAAGATTAGATCGGATATGACCATACAACTCAGCATTCAACCCATACATAAAGTCCTAAAAGTGGTCTTCATCCCTCATAGCCTGTAGCTTTGCAGCAAGTTCACCACAGGTACAAGAAGGCAATGAGAAATAAGCAGCTTGTTCATCCCACAAAGACTGCAAATTTTCAAAGTAGGTTTCCACAGACATCAAAACCGTCTGTTTATACTCAGCCAAAGCCACCTTAATTTGTTGCTTCCGAGTGCCATTGCTAACAACAAATCTTTTCTCCAACAAGTTCCACAATGGATAAACCTCCTCAAAGTACGACAAAGATTTCTTCAGAGACGGAACAATGGTATTAAGAAACCATTGAACCAATAGAGCTTGCACGCATATCCAATCAAGCAATTTGCTAGCATCATTAACAGGTTTGACTTCAGTACCCTCCAGAAAAGTGATATTTCGCCGAGAGATCAGGGAGAGACGTATCGACCGAGACCACTCAGCATAGTTCGGTCCACAAAAAACAATAGGAGTAATGATATTTCCTGGTTGATCAGCAGAACTCAGAAAATATGCATCCTTCGGATTAGGACAATTTGGGTTGTATGCATCGCCACCGCCAATCGCGATGGAGTAGCTGGACGCAGAATCATCTGCCATCGCGGATGTCGGGTGTACAAAAATTTTGTACAACTCCGATGAATCGGCCGCTGATGGACGGGGTCGGTGGCGAATCGGTCGCGATCAGGGGCACCGGATCTGGCACGAAGGGGCGAGCGGATGTCGGGTGTACAAAAATTTGTACAACTCCTGATGAATCTGCCACTGATGGACGGGGTCAGGCGTACGAATCGGCGCTGTCAGGCACGGATCGGCGCTGTCAGGATCGGGATCGGGCGGGCACGGATCGACGCTGTCGTGATCGGACAGACGCGGGCGCGGTCGACTTTGCTTTAAAAAAACCTAGGTAAAGTCTGGAGTAAATATGTTATAACCCCGAGAGCATCTGGAGGATGTACTGGTGGAATATAGACACTTGGATCCGGTCGAAGTACTTGTTCATGTGGAAAGACGAAGCCAGCACATCCCGAGATCAACAGCGCATCCCATGAGAAACCAGTACATCTTCACCGAGAGGGTCTTTCTCATGGAGGGTCTTGACGAGCTAGATCAACAGAACATCCCTTTTTTTTAAAAAAATGGTGCACCAGTCGGAAAAGGATATATTGGAAAGAGGCAGCCGAGATCAACAGCCGAGAGACGTAGCCGAGAACAGCCGAGAGACGTAGCCGAGATGTCAAGCGACAGGGGTGGGCGCGGTCGGCTATGGTAGGGTTTCTCTGGACGGCTAGGGTTTTTCTGGAGGCTCTGATACCATGTAGGAAATAATAATGCCTTGTTTTTATTGCTAGGGTTTGTTACAATATATATAGTGTCTACATTTGGGCTTATGGGCCATATTTACATGACAAATATGATCTAACAATCTAACAGTTTCCCCAATGACGGTGAATACGCCTCCTCCTGCCTTCCGGATCCTCCCGGGGGAGGGGTCCGACAGAACGGAGGGAAGGGAGGGTGGACGGCTACACCTCACCGGCGGCGGAGGCAAGGGGAACCCCCCAGGCGGGAGGGTATCGGGCGACAGCAGCGCGGGGGGCGTCGGGAACAAGGGCACCTCCCAGGCGGGGGGGTCTGGCGGCGGCGGCAAGGGGACCCTCCCAGGCGAGGGGGTCCGACGGGGGGGGGGGGGGTCGGCTGGCTCCGGCGGAGGCCCCCTGTGTGGCGGGTGGGGGTTGGACGTAGGGCCGACACCGGTTTTCGAGTTCGGGTCGGGATCTTCGTCGGAGGTGGACGGGACTGGAGAGGCCGGCTGGCAGACGGTGGTGAGACGTCTGGCTGGAGGGCGACGAGGGGCCCCGACTCAAGAGAATTATGGGCGTCGGCCATCGATAGGCTCGGTTGATCCCCGTCGCCGTGGGGGAGGTACGGTGCACACAGTGCCTGGATGACGGCCAAAGGCGACGGTGGCAGAGAAGGCAAAGGTATTGCTGTTGATACCGGTAGGCAAGGCCCGGGATCTGCGAGCCCTCCAATCAGGACTCACACTGAGGAGCAGAGGCCTCGGTCATGGAAGGAGGTGTGCACGCCAGTGGAGACGAAAAGCCCGCTGTCGATGGAATTTGTTACTCCGATGGCAGTTGGAGGAGGGCTCCGGGCATACTTTCCCGCAGAGAAAATTGCGAAGGTTTCTGACTTCTGGAAGAATACCTTGGTACTGTATGTATTAGGGAACAAACCGTTCTATGGTCAAATTCAGGGATATGTGGAGAGAGTATGGAGACCCAAAGGCAGCATAAAATTCTTCTCCCGGGAGAACGGGTTTTACTATGTCAAGTTTGGGCTAGCGGAGGATGTGACCAGAATTCTGCAGGGAGGGCCCTGGTCATTTGATGGAAGGCTCATCATATTGAAGGAATGGACGCCGGAGCTGAGATGTGAGAAAGAGGTGCTGAATGCTATCCCCATCTGGATCCGATTCCCAGAGTTCTCGGTTAAGTACTGGAGTATTCCGCTCCTCAAGAGACTTGCCAGCCTCGTAGGGAAACCGATCAAGGCAGACGAAGCCACTGCTTTCCGCACCAGACTGATGTATACAAGGGTCTTTGTGGAGATCAAGGCGGGCTCAGAACTACCGAGTAGGCTTGAATATCAGGTACCGTCCTGGGAGGTCCTGACACAGTCGATGGAGTATGACTGGGTTCCCCCCATGTGTTCCTACTGTGAGTGCTTTGGGCACGCTACTAGTGCGTGCAAGTATAAGGAAAATGAGGCTGCCAGGCCACCGACGGCTCAGGCGGAGGAATCTGGAATGGAGATGGCTCCCAGCCACTTACCTGGGGAAGCGTCGACAGACAGACACATAGAAGAGGACATGGTGACAGAGGTCGACAGGAGGATGGAGACAGGATCACAGCAGAGATAGGAGAGTACGCAGGGCGCGCTGGTCACTTTCAAGCCACAGAGGAACATGGTGACCAGGGGTATGGCACGGCTGGCAGTAGTTAGAAGGGGACGGAAGCTTCTACGGCGATCATGGTTTACACCAGCAGGAAAAGACATGCTCCGGCCATGTGGAAGGACATCCCTCAGGGAGGGATCAGGACGACCAGACTGAGGCCAATCCTGACTGGGCACTTACACTTAGCAGGATTCAGGCACATCTTGCCCCTTCCTCTATGGTGGATGCTGACATTGATCAGGCGGATGCGACACTTCCCTCGAGTGTTGATCCAGACGAGTTTCAGGGGGACCCCACATTTATTAATTAATATCGGTCCTAGCATGGAACATTAGGTAGGGTGTTTCATTGGTCGCTGGAGAGAGATTGGAGGAGTTTTGAGGAGAGAGGCTTGTGACATTGCCATTTTGCTGGAGACGAAGATCAGAGGGGCCGCGATGCTCTCGCGTAGGACTCCAGCAAACTGGACCACATTCACAACTTAGATCTATGCGATATGGCAAGGATCTGGATTAGGTGGAACCGAGACAGTTGGGAGGGGGTTCAGATCCAAAAATCGGAACAACTCATTGGCATTTCTTTTGAAAACAAAGGTGGGTTCCGCTTCATCCTGGGTGCTATATACGGGCACAATGATAGAAGACTCCGGGAGTCCCTGTGGGTGGACATTGTGCACCTGGGTCAGATGGCGGACAACATGCATCTTCTTCTGCTTATCATGGGAGACTTCAATGCTATGTTGCTTCGTCAGGAGAATATGGAAGGTCGCCATGTTCCGGATTCGATCTTATATGACTTCCAAAGATGTTTGCTTCTGTCTGGGATGAGAGGGCTGGAGAGTGCTGGCCATATCTGGACCTGGCACAACAAGGCTACACATAATCGGATTGCATGTCAGTTAGATCGGGCCTTGGACAATAATGATTAGTTCCGGTGCTTCCCTAATTCTGTAGCAGAAGGACTTGCGACTGGTATTAGCGATCACTTTCCTATCCGAGTTGGCCTTTGTGAGAGACCTGCTTTGCGGTCGAGGCTGTTTCGGTATAACAATAGCTGGTACCTGTCTGCAGGATATAAGGAGGTGGTTACGGGGGAGATGCAGCACTTCCGAGAAGGCACGGCTCAGTTCCGCATGGTTCATAAACTCAAGCAGATCAAGCGAGCGCTCAGGGGATGGGTGAAGATGAGACCGTGGACTTCTTTGGCGAAAAAAGAAGCCGAGCTTCGGGACATACAGGTAGCTCTACAAGCTGACATTCTGGATGGGGAGTTGGCGGCTAGGGAGAAGATCCTGATAAAAGAGGTCAGCACCATGAGATTACAAGAAAAGATTAGTACGGCACAGAGGGCTAAATGCACCTGGCTCAAGGATGGTAACCGTTGCACCAAATTCTTCTATGATGTAATCCGCACTCGGCAGCACCGAAACAGCATCCCCAGACTTCTGAATGGTGAGGGGCATCTGGCAGGGGACCCGGTGGAGATTCAGGAGGAGGCCGTCTGATTTTATTCTGACTTATACCAGCAGACGGATTACACTAGTACGTTTCCAGCCCTTGTCACGAAAAGGCTGGTAACGAACCTTGGAAATCGCCTGCTATTGGCCCCTGTGAGACTGGAGGAGGTGGAAGACATTGTGATGAGGGCTAATCCCAACAAAGTACCTGGGCTAGATGGCTTCTCTTCAGGGTTCTTTAAGCGACACTGGGGTGTGCTTAAGTACCATATTTTGGAGGCGGTTCAGGAGTTCTTCACGGAGGATAGACTTCTGAAGGAGATGGACCACACTTTCTTGACGCTGGTTCCTAAGAAGGAGGGCGCAACCTCGCTTGCTGACTTTAGACCCATTGCTTGTTGCAACTTTCTTTATAATTTTATTACCCATCTTATGTGCAGGCGTATGGAGGGGATTATGCAAGGATTGGTATCCCAGAATCAGGCAGCTTTCATCAAGGGTCGATCGATAGCGGAGCACAGCCTTCTTGCTCATGAGATGGTGAGGGTGTTCAGCAAACCTGGGGGGATAAAGGCTTGTATGAAGCTGAATCTACGGAAAGCCTATGATACGATCAACCGGGACTTCCTGTGTCACCTGATGCTCGCCTTAGGGTTCGACGAGAGGTGGGTTGCGATGGTGAGGGAGTGCATCTGCTCCCCTACTTCTCAGTCCTCATCCAGGGCACACCACATGGCTTCTTCAGGAGCAACAGGGGGTCGAGGCAGGGTGACCCCCTCTCACCGTACTTGTTCACCTTGGTGATGGAGTATTTCACTTGCATGATTGACATGGTGGTGCATAGCAAGAGGATCGTTCCCCTATTTCGATTGGTGAGACCATCACATCTGATCTATGCTGATGACTTATTGGTGCTTCTCCAGCCTTCCATGCGGGATATGACAGTACTATCAGACATTATGGAGGAGTTTGGAAGGCTATCTGGACTTCAGTTAAATCGGAAGAAAAGTAGAGTCTACTTCAGCTCTCGCTGCATGCTTAAGGAGGAGAGAGCCTTCACTCTGGGAGTAGAAAAAGGTGAGCTCCCAATGAAATACCTGGGGGTTCTGCTGACGGTTAACTACGCCAGAGAGCAGGATTGTCACAGCTTGGTAGATTTTGCTCAGAGGAGAGTCGAAGGATGGCAGGCTGCGGGTCTATCTTTTGGCAGACGGATTGAGTTGGTGAGGTCAGTTATTGCTGAAATCACGATGTTCTGGCTCCAGTCTATACAGATCCCGAAGGCCACTATTCGAAAAGTGGAGTCCATCTGTACTGACTTTATCTGGAGGGCAGGGATGCATGCGATCTCCTGGGACCAGCTATGTCGTCCCCGGGAGAAGGGTGGAGTGGGGCTGCGGCCTCTACATGCGGTCAGGAAGGCAGCTTGTGTGAAGATGGCCTGAAGATTCATCAAGGAGGGTCGCTATGGGCGGAATGGATGGCGAACAGATACCTAAGGCGGATGAACTTCTGGGCCTGCAGGATAGACAATAACTTCTCGGTCACGTTTAAGGCCATCCTGAGGTGTCGGCCGGTGCTTAAGACCGCTATATGCAGGAACATGAAAGATGGGACGACCACTGATCTCTGGCTTGATCCTTGGTTGGGTTCCAGATCCTCGCTGGAGATATTAAAAGGACAGCTGGACAGAGAGGCAGGCATGGGGCTCACATGTAGTCGGATCATCAGAGATGGGATATGGAGGCAAGAAGAATATACCTATACAGCTCAGCTAGTCGAAGAGATATGCCTTATTACTATTGACGATAGCCAGCATGAGGACTCCTGGAGCTGGGCCGACCCTGGTTCGGAAGGAGGGAGTGGGCTATTCTGCTTTCGTAGCTGCTATAACTTGGTTCGGACTCACCACGACCGGGCTGAGGGGGTGAACTTCATTTGGGGAAAGGGGATTGCCCGGAAAATGCAACTATGTGCCTATCGACTTCTGCGGGGCAGACTGATGACGACAGACAGGCTCCTCAGGTTTGGAATGCAGATTCCAGATGCAAAGTGTGTGCTATGTCATGGAGAGGACGAATCTATGGGACATCTCTTCTTTGTATGCCTGACGACCTGGCACATTTGGTCTGAGTAGTGCGTGCAGCCGAGAGGAGGAGTTGGTGTGGATAGAGATCAGGAGCATTCTTAGCTGGATCCGAGATCACAGAGGCCGAGATCCGGGGTGGTCCAGAAAAGCCAGAGTTCGTCTTGTCGCTTCCGTTTGGCACATCTGGAAGGAGCGGAACAGACGTATTTTCGAAGGCCTAATGGCCCCATAGCATTAGGTTGGGGCATGAGAAGTTGTGATATTATGTATTGTAATACCTTTACCGCTATGTGCGAGGAATAAAATTCACCCTTATTCTAATATATATATATATATATATATATATATATATATATATATATATATATATATATATATATATATATTAGGGGAAAACACTTAGAAACTCTTAGGAATGCCTAACTAAAGGATAACCAAGCTAAACATATAATCAAAACTGAAAACAAAGCCAAAAATAGCATATGGGGCATTCCTACAAACATTTGATGTGTTACTCTCGGATTTCTTCCATGAGTGACACAAAACCTAACCAAACTTCCAAATGAGGACTCAATAGAGCCTCAAAACTAATCCTAAGGGCTATCCCTACCCATGGGTGAGTTCCTTTGGGCTCAATATCAGAAAGTGGATTGAAATGACAAGTTTAGAAAGATTTATACCTATTGGGAGTTGTTTCCCAATGAACAATCCAATGGATAGGAACACGACATGAAAATCCTTAGCAAATGAACTCTCCTACTTGCTGCTAGCTCTACACTCCTTGTAGACACCTTCTTCTTGAGAGATTGTGAGGAATGGTGGAGAAAAGAGTGAGATTGGGAAAGAAATCAATGGTGGAAGCTCACTTTTTGGGAAGAACTTCTAATTTGGGAAGATGGAGGCTAGAATGAATGAAGTGAGTATGGAGAGGGAGCCCTATATGGCTGGCCATGCTATTCTAGGTTAGGAATTAATCACAATGTCTAATAGGCCCTCTTAGTTGTCATTTGGCTAATCAAAAACAATGTGAAGGGTTGGGGTTATTTTGGGACAAGAACCTAGTCTCTTAATGTACTAATTGGTCATGAGTGATTAGCCTAATTGCACTAACCTAATAAGTTAGTTTATGGACCATGCCTGGCTAATTATTGGACTCTGAATTAGTGTCTAAGCTAACCGGACCACTAACACAAGTCAAAAATTAGACTAGTCTAACCCAACCAACTAATCCCAAATAATTCAAACTGATACATACAATATTTATTATTAATATTCACAATATGAACAATTTATAAAAATGACAAATTTATCCTTATTTTTGAAAACTGGTAGTTACAATCCTTCCCCCTAGAAAAATTTTGTCCTCGAAATTTAAGTTTGTCGTACTCTTCTTAAGGTCATGCCCCCAACAATCATGGTCTAAGAAAACCTTATCTAAATCATACAATTTTATTAAAAGAAACAACGTACATGGTCATGACATGCAATATCAATTTGAGGTCTCATCTAACCATACTAACCATATTATAGCACAAGACAAGCCATAAGGTACCAAGAACAAACAAACAATGGTGGGGGTGCATCATCAACTCATCTCAAAAGACATACTAATATCTAGGTCAAATACTAACCTCCAACTAGGTCTAGTGGCTGGAACTCCCTCCTGGAATCGGGGCCTCGACTATGATAGCTGCAGTAGGACAGTCTTACATCATGTGTGCAGCTGACCCATAAAACATGCATAACTTTCTTCTCCTACAATCAGACCACACATGTCCAAGCTTTCTACAGTAAGCACAGGTAGGCACTCGCTCAACTGGCCTCTGCTGGGCAGGAATCCGAACTGGGAAGGATGGCACAGGCTGAAGGTCTGGATGCTCTTGAGGCTCTGGGTGGATATTGCTCCTCGTCCTCTTGGGACTAGGCTCTCCTCGAGAATGCACTAGGTCCCACAGCTGTTTGACCCTCTAGTCCTACTCCCTCAGGATCTCGGTCTGAACTCTCTGTGTCTCTAACACATCCCGGAGAAGTCCAGATATCTGAGTTCCATCAGGGAACAAATCTCTTGAGAATATGGTATGGGGTACCACTTATAATACTACTGGTATACTATGGTTTCAGGCCATGGGCATACTCAACTTACTGGCACAAGGCACTAGCTCCACTATATAATACTTGGATGGTACTCCCATACTAGGTTACTCATGTCTCTCCTCTAACAAGTCACTAGAATATTGGGGCCTAACCCTCTATAAGGCCTGAATACTCCGGCTCTTGCTACTAGGGTATTCCTAGTCTGGTACCTAGTGCAAATAATACCCTGACACTCATTACTTACTCTAGGGTTCTCATCTATAAATAGTTACCAAAACACATACTATTATTTCCTAACCATACTCTAAACAGTTAATACTAATACTCAAGGACGCAGACCCATTACAATCCGCCAAACCTTTACACTATGGAAGAGCTATAAATGAAATAAAACTCTACAAGAACTGGACTAAAAAGAACTGAAAGCATCCATATTCCTAAGTTAATTGATGACGAAATATAATTCTATAATAACAGAAGTGAATGATAGAGATGATATGTTAAGAACCTCCTCAAGATACAATCTGATAATCATACGCGTCTGTCCAAAATCATGATACTCGAAATTCTTGCCATGCCAGTAAGCAAGGCTACGATAAACGGTAGATTCAATAACTGGGATATGTACCTCTATAATCATGTCGTCTAGAATCCTCGCTATGCCGACTAGTATAGCTACGAGTAATTCTAAATCTCATAACCAAGATATATACATCTGAAATCAGGTCTCCACATTTTTGCAATGCCGGCTAATATGGCTGCGATAAACTCCAGGCTCCATAACCAAGTAGACGTTTTACCTTCCCTGTTGTCCTCGTCAACATATGTTATCAGAAGATACCGTAATCCAATCCATAAAATTTATCTCGATATAAAAATCAAAGTCAACAACGAACCATCAAAATTACATTCAATAATAAGAAGCAAGGGTGAATAGAAACAAGAGAAAAGGATTTCGAATTGACGTTCAAACAAGATTCTCAAGGGTCGTCCCAGGAATCTCTCAAGAAGTCCTAACTGTGATTGAGTAACTCCTATCATAACTTAGAACCTATATCCTAATAGCAAGCTTGTAGCAGTGCTCTAAGTCGAGCACCACTACGACATCGCACTAGTTGCGACCTCGACCTGCATGGGCTACCACAAAAACGTGTCACGACCCGTACCCTAATTAGGGGGACGAGCATGTGGGCACGTCCAGCCTACGCCGTAGAGTCAGCGGTAGAACGCTGTATAGGTCAACTAGAAATATATCATCTAGACACAATATATATAAACATGCCATCTCCGTACGGAGGTATAAAGTCATAACTCAATCATAAGACATCTAAGGAAGATAGCACGAAATATGATAAGATAGGATATGTCATGCCCTGCTCCCGTAGGAACGATCGTTCTCGCTAAGGCGTGATGCCGCGTGAGTCAAGATTGCGCTCACGCAAGACAGGTCCATAACGGCCAATTAGAGGCTAAGCGACGGGGGTCGTCGCACAGAAGTCCCAAGCAGAAATATTGAATAGTCAGCAGCAAAAATTGAAGCAAAACACAAGTCATGCAAAATACTCTTTTATTGATATTGAACAAAGATTACAATGTGGACATGAAGCCAAATTACAAGTTTCTCAAGCTCACTTTTCTCTTATATTATAAGTCACTCTGTTTTCTTTCATTTCTTAATACAAGCTTTAAGGCGACGAGTGGTAGATTCTACGGAATGGCGATGTCCATACATTATGTCCCGTATAAGTTATGACTCCATGCGGCCGCACGTCTCGAAACGCTAAGGGACTCCGTGCCTCGACGCATCCAAGCGAGCTTCGTACCATCGGGCTTCTATCTCTGTCTGTACATGAAAACTGTGTGGGTGTGAGTACTCAACTGTATTGATGGATTGAGCTTTTCGCCTACCCATACAAAACTGACATGTTCATTTACTTTGTGCAAATTAATTCCCTTTTGAATTGTATTGATAGTCTCCCCTTAGGATCAATTTTAGGATAGAGACACCTTGGCCTATACTTGGCAACGCAACGACAGGGTCGTGCTATACTCTATCTGTGGCTTCAATATATTCGAGGCAGTGCCTCGTCGAATAGAAACTTATGCAACTCGACCGTGCCAGGACTTTCACTTGTTTTTATGTGCCTCTAGACCATTCTCGTACCAACGACGTCAAGGGGATGACTCGTGCTGGTCGTGCTAATAAACTTGATCGTGCCTTAAGATCGAGGCCGTGCCTCCCAAGGATCAACCAGACTTAACCAACTTACCCTACGGCCCTTCCTGACTAAACTCGAGATGACTCGATGACGAGGTCACATTCATGCCAAGTACGTGTCCTTGCTATAGCCAAATCTTAGGTTCCAGAATGGTGTTGCAACCGTGCACACTAAACCCGTACCGATTCAAGGTTAGCGCTTACTATAAGTATACCTTGTTAACCCAACTCGTAACTTGCTAGTATTCGATGCAATCCAAAGGCATACACGCGGATAGCCGCTCTTATGCCGACACATCTATATGAGCGGTCACTTGCAATATCAAGCTATACTGGATCTTTACATTCGGTGACCATTCGTGTGCGAGGTACGAGCTCCCATCGAATGACCCGTCGCCTACATTATAACGGTTCACTTTTATCGAGTCGTACCGTCGATGAAGGCCGTACAATATCTGCAATTCCTCCTAGGCCGACACGAACCCAGTACCCCGGGATCGTTCGAGGAATTTTCCCTTGGGCGCAAGTTGTCCAATGATCATGCAAGACTCAACTCGATCTACCAAGTCCTTCCTTAATCATGACCATGCTTTCCAACTTTCTATCGAGACTCCCAAGTAGCAGGACCGATCTCGTGAACTTCCTTATCGAGACTCCCAAGTAGCGGGACCGATCTTAGCGACAACCAGTCGTATGAACTTCTATCCTGTAAAATTCAGGGAATGACTACCAAGTAGTCTTCCATCTTAACTTGAACTGGACATGTTCCTTTGTCCGTGGCATGCTTCTCCCTTAACCAACCGTGGCTCGTACCTTAGACAGACCTTGTTCTCTAGGCGACACTATCGCTCAAGTCATATACTTTATATGACGAGCCTTGTTCTCGTGGGACTATATGACTTGACAACCGCAAACAACAGAGAATAGTGCTTGCTATGACTTCGATAGCCCAGCCAAACTCTTGTCTAACTTATTCGTACAATGACTTGACTAGCAAAGGCTATGCCAAGCCTTGCATCGAGGGAACGTGCTATGCACGCGGTCGACTTGAACAACCAAGTTCTTTGGGTGCCTAGACAAAAGCCATAAGCCGTACAATACGACTTAAACCACGGGACAGACGAAGGCTATGCCAAGCCTTGGACGACGGGACCGTGCATGTTTATCAAGCATATACGCGGGCGACGCCTATAATTTAGGCTAATTCTAGGTTTGTGGCGAATACCAACTTTTCTTCTCCTAAGCCACGGAACGAAGGACCGAGTGTCATTTTGAAAGCACGCTGAGCAAACTTCTAAGTCGACCGTAGGACCTTTTTCCATGTTCTAACACATTCCGATCCGACTTGGAATTATTTCCTTAGCTATGCGGATGCGTCTCTTTTATTATCAAGCCTACTTGTGCATTTGAAAACTTTTGTTTTATTATTATGAAGGCCAAGCTGAGACAAGTTCACCGAAGCCACCCACCTGAGTGAGTCTTCGAACAAGCCCATGTATGGCCAAGTCCGAATGCCGTCGGCATTTCGATTCCTTCGATTGACTGAGCGGGACGGGGCACTACATCATACACCACTCAGAAAAAGTTTCATCCTCAAAACTAATTGAGTATTTACTCATCGACTTATCACTTTATTCAACATTCTATAACTCTCGCACACACTTCGCCTATGAATTTCTTCAATTCGAGCCAAGCTCGCACTACCGTCAATCTTTTCTTTAAAACATGATTTTAAAATCCTCGACACTTTTTTGTTCCTCAAGTCTCACTTGAATTCAACATATCACTTGCTTGGATCGGGCACATATCTCAGGCGTCCCCAAAATACATACATTTCAGCCAAGCCGCATGATAGAGAATTCGTCATTCTCACTCGAGTCGTATCGTGCACATATTCAGGTGTCCCTGAAATACATGCATGTCAGCCGAGTCTCGTGAGGGGTATTTTCATGCTCTAGAATCATTCTATCCATCCATACCAATCCTCAAGATCAATCATTCCACTGCTAACTCTTGCAACATGGACGTCTCGCCTAACATGCTAGGTCATTTCTCATGGCTAAAGTCTATGTTAGGATTGGAATCATAGTTCTCCAACAATAATGCCAATACTGACCCCAATTCTAGGGTCAAACCAAGTTGATAGTACGGGATTTTTTACCCAAGCTCGTACCACTCAGATTTCTAAACATCGAGCATATATATCTCCTATTTGCACTTGCAACACTTAGTTCAAGGGGTCTAAGTCATTCAGCAAAACCATCCTATACTGAGTCATGTTCAACCATTTCCTCGACATATCAATATCGTTCATCCAACAAGCAACTCGCATAGTCTATCTCTTCGAACAAATTCGATATAATCCGCCTATCTATTTCTCCCAAGTTAAGCACGCTACGACATGACTTGTCGCTAAACCATAATTCTCATTTCATATTTCCTTAAATCATTTATCCCAATTCAAGTAATCGATCACAAGGTCGTCTTACTTAAACAATATGTAACGCTCCAATCTCACGCGAGTCCGATTATCTACGGTCGGCATGAAATCACCATGCAACGCTCTCGCGGAATAATCGTTCTCATCGGAGCGTAACACTTGTTTTGAGTCTAAACGAATTCATTCTCGATACGCAGATTGGATGTCCTTAATCCTCAAGTTTACTCAATCATCAATCACAAGTCCGATCAATCCTCGAATCCACCTTCGCCTCAAACTACAAGTCGAAGTAATCCAAATTGCCACATCTTGATTTCCCGAGTTCGATCGTTCCCACGACATGAATCACCACGTCCGCGCTCATGCGGAACGATCGTCCCCAAATCTGATGTGACGCATAGACGAGGCTGGAGTTGCGCTCGCGGAAGACAAGAACGTCAACATTATGGTTATCGGCGTAACCATCAAGACACGATCATTTTCATCCAACATTCATTTCATCAAAATCCCAAGCATAGCATCCATTGGAACAATAATATTTTGCACGATTGTCATTCCTCGAATCAGAGTACCCCAGAGTTATCGCATATCGATCTTTGATACGCCTCAATACCATTGATGATATACGTAACTTGACGATCTTTATTTGCAACGAATTTCGAGTCATGCGATTGATGCTATCGTACGACCTGGATAATCTTCTCGATATTCAAGATCAATTTCGATCATTATTCCTCAAACTAGCTACATGTTCAATTCGTTCAAATCCAAAATCACGTACATTCCTCTGACTATCTTAAGTCATCGAGCAACATATTTCCTTAAGTCGCATAGATCTATGCTAACTCAAATCATCGAGCAACATCTATTCCAATCCTAGATTCATTCTCAAATATTCAATCATTTCCAGGCACGCTATCATCTGATCGTGCTAACTTTTCGTACGTGATTCATATCGATTTTTTCGATCAAGTCATCCGTTCATACACCTTAACTTTTTCTCGATTCAATCTATCTTTTTTCTTATCACTTGTATTTCGTACTCAGCGTAATTCCACTCTCGTGCGCGTTGTTTCTAGTCTGTTTGAACCAACTCGTCATAAACTTCAAGATTACAACTTACTCAATGATACTCGATCTAAGGCTTTGCGTACATGCGACGCTTGCTGATAGACTCATTGGGACCCCGTATCCTCAATCGACTAACATCCCCAAGGCTATCCCATACACCACTCAGGGATGAAGTCATTTGACATATCCTCCAAATAAGTTATGTGTCACAACCGATTATTTTGAATTCTCGTTCGAGCCATTCCTTTAAAATTCAAGCACGATTTGCCCATGTCGTATCGACGATAATATCGTTCGATAGCATTTCTATAGTCATCCCATATTCTATGAATCGAGTCTAACTCATTCTTGTTCGACACAATTTTTATCTCGTACGCGACTTTGCTAAGGTTGACACGATTCTTGGTGTATATGTCCAGCCCGACTTAGCCAACCGTGCTTGTTTAAAGTTACCTTGTTCAACCAATTTTTTTTCTTTCGTGATACTTTTCAAAATATTTAGACTTATTGTATGGACATCCCGTGGGGCATTTGAGAAAGAGCGTACCAGCGATATCAATTTGCGGAAACAACATCAGAGTTTGTGGAACCAACATCGAAGTTAAAGAATTCAATCGAAGTCCAAGAACGTAAAGCCGTGCTCAGATACCATTATGTCACGCCCCGCCCCCGTAGGAGCGATCGTCCTTGCTAAGGCATGATGCCACGTGATCCTAGATGGTGCTCACACAATGCAGGTTATGTCACGCCCCACTCCCGTAGGAGCAATCATCCTCGCTAAGGCGTGATGCCGCACGAGCCTAGATTGCGCTCGTGCAAGGCGGGATCCATAACGGCCGATTACAGCGGGGCGCAAGGCTAAGATTACAATAACTCAAGCTCCCTCTTCTTACATTACGAGTCACTTAGCTCTCTCTCATCTCTCAATACCTATCTCGAGCCAACGAATGCTTCGGAGAGGCAATGTCCATACATTATGTCTCGTATAATTCTTGACTCCTCGAGGCCGCACGCTTCGAATCGTCGAGGAACTCCATGCCTCGACGCATCCAAGCAAGCCCCGCACCACGAGCTTCTACCTGCACCTGTACATGAAAACTATGTGGGTGTCAGTACTCAACTGTACTGGTAGAGTGAGCTCCTCGCCCACCCATACAAAACTAACACGTTTATTTTACTTTGTGCAACATAAACCCTTTACGATTGTCTTTCTACTCTTGCCTTAGGATCAGTTTTAGGACAGACTCTCGACCTATTTAGTATCATTAGACCGTCACCATGCTATCACACCGATAACTTCCTTATCCTGGCCTCTAGACCTTTCTCGTACTTGCATTGTGAATGCACCGACTCATACTTGTCTTTCGTGCCATACTCTGGGACGTAACGACTTGGTCGTGCCATGAACTCGATTCGTGCTCATCTCTGAGGCAGTGTCTCCTCGCTAAGTCTTGCATATACTTGTGTTGTGACAACGCGGCCGTGCCTCACATTTCGAGGTCGTGCTTTGCAGCTTAACCTGACTTAACCAAACTCACCTTACGGCCCTTCCAGACTTAACTCGAAAACGTCCAACCCAACTTGTGGAACCGGTGTTGAGAACTCAAGCACGACGCCATATCTCGTGCCGAAGCACGTGTCTTTACGCATAGACAAATCATAGGCTTCATAATACTTTGGGTGCAAACCGAGCACACATTTTATAACTCAAGTCATACCGTGCTTACACTTCCTTTGTTACGACCGACACCGTGCATGCGGATTTGTCGCTTAGCACGCCAATTATCTATATGAAAGGCCACTGGCATGACAAGCCATTGTGGACATAGCTCGGGTAGGCGGCGGGTCCTTCAGCGCAGGTAGCGAGTCCCGTTGAAAATCTCTGACTACCCACGCAATACGTGCGCTGCTATAACATCTACCCCCTAGGACGACTGGGCCCAGTACCCCGGAGTATAACCAGTCTAGGCAGAAATCCTTGTCGACAAGTTGTCCAATGACCATGCACCTACAAGATATCTAGACTCACGTAAATGCATGGCCTAATTTGTTGGTACGACTAGAACTATACTTAGCAACTCGTGCTCTGAACCACACTTTGTATAACGTGCATCGGGACCATGAGACTCCCAACCGAGGGACCGTCTCATACTTCTTAACGTGCATAGGAACGCGAGACTCCCAACACAGGGACCGCCTCATACCTCTTAACGTGCATAGGAACGAGAGACTCCCAACCGAGGGACCGCCTCATATCTCTTAACGTGCATAGAAACGAGAGACTCCCAACCGAGGGACCGCCTCATACTTCTTAACGTGCATAGGAACGTGAGACTCCTGACTGAGGGACCGCCTCATACTCTATGTGACGAGCCTTAAGACCGTGGGAACAAATGGCTATATGCAGCCGTAGAACCGTGGGACCGAGCATGCGCTCAACTTGAATAACCAAGGTCTTTGGGTACCTAAACTCAAGCCATAAGCCGTGCGATACAACTAAGCTCGTGGGACGACCAAGGCTACGCCGAGCCTTGCTACGAGGAAACGTGCATGCTTTATCGAGTATTTACGCGGGCGGCGCCTATGACTTAGGCTAACTCTTAGCTTGTGACGAAGACCAGCTTTTCCTTCTCCCAAGCCACGGGATGAAGGACCGAGTGTCATTTTCAAAGCACACAGTGCAATAATTCTAAGCCGATCATGGGACATTTTCTATGTTCTAAACTCGATTCGACACGTCGGGATTATTCCCTTAGCTATGTGGATTCGTCTCTTTTATTATCAAGACTATTGTGCAAGTTGAAAATACACGATTTATTAAGTGAAGGCTAAGATAAGGCAAGTTCACCGAAACTACCCCACCTGACGAGCGGTCGCATTGACCGAGCGATGTCTTCGAGTCTCCGTTGTAAGGCTAAGTCCGAACGCCGTCGGCGCTTCAATTCCTCCGATTGACTGAGCGGATCGGGGTACTACAGGTCCATAACGGTCGATTACATGTTAAGCGACGGGGGTTGTCGTACAGAAGTTCCAAGCAGAAATATTGAATAGTCAGCAGCGAAAATTGAAACAAAACACAAGTCATGCAAAATACTATTTTATTGATATTGAACAAAGATTACAATGTGGGCACGAGGCCAACTTACAAGTCTCTCAAGCTCACTTTTCTCTCATATTACAAGTCACCCTGCTCTCTCTCATTTCTCAAAACAAGCTTCAAGGCGACGAGTGGCAGATTCTACGGAATGGCGATGTCCATACATTATGTCCCGTATAAGTTATGACTCCATGCGGCTACACGTTTCAAAATGCCAAGGGACTCCGTGCCTCGACACATCCAAGCGAGCTCTGTGCCATCGGGCTTCTACCTGTACCTGTACATAAAAACTGTGTGGATGTCAGTACTCAACTGTACTTGTGGAGTGAGCTCCTCGCCCACCCATACAAAACCAATATGTTTATTTACTTTGTGCAACTTATTCTCTTTTTGATTGTCTTGCTAGTCTTGCCTTAGGATCAATTTTAGGACAGAGACAACTTGGCCTATACTTGGCAACGCAACGACAGGGTCGTGCTATACTCTATCTGTGGCTTCAATATATTCGAGGCAGTGACTCGCTGAGTAGAAACTTATGAAGCTCGACCGTGCCAGGACTTTTACTTGTTTTTATGTGTCTCTAGACCATTCTCGTGCCAACGACGTCAAGGGGACGACTCGTGCTGGTCGGTGCCAATAAACTTGATCGTGCCTTAAGATCGAGGCCGTGCCTCCCAAGGATCAACCAGACTTAACCAACTTGCCCTACGACCCTTCCTGACTTAACTCGAGACGACTCGATAACGATGCCATATTCATGCTGAAGCACGTGTCCTCTATAACCAATTCTCAGGCTCTAGAATGGTGTTACAACCGTGCACACTAAACCCGCGCTGATTCAAGGTTAGCGCTTGCTATAAGTATACCTTGTTAACCCAACTCGTAACTTGCTAGTACTCAACGCAATCCAAAGGCATACACACGGATAGCCGCCCTTATGCCGACACATCTATATGAGCGGTCACTAGCAATGTCAAGCTATACTAGATCTTTGCATACGGTGACCATTCGCGTGCGAGGTACGAGCTCCTACCGAATGACCCACAGCCTATATTGTAATGGTTCACTTTAATCGAGTCGTACCGTCGATGAAGGCCGTATAATATCTGCAATTCCTCCTAGGCCGACACGAACCCGGTGTCCCGGGATCGTTCGAGAAATTTTCCCTTGCACGCAAGTTGTCCAGTGACCATGCAAGACTCAACTCGATCTACCAATTCCTTCCTTAATCATGACCATGCTTTCCAACTTTCTATTGAGACTTCCAAGTAGCGGGACCGATCTCGTGAACTTCCTTATCGAGACTCCCAAGTAGCGGGACCGATCTCGCGTACTTCCTTATCGAGACTCCCAAGTAGCGGGACCGATCTCGTGTACTTCCTTATTGAGACTCCCAAGTAGCGGGACCGATCTCGGCGACAACTAGTCGCATGAACTTCTATCCTTTGAAATACAGGGAATGACTACTAAGTAGTCTTCCATCTTAACTTGAACAGGACGTGTTCCTTTATCCATGGCATGCTTCTCTCTAAACGAACCGTGGCTCGTGCCTTAGATAGACCTTGTTCTCTAGGCGACACTATCGCTCAAGTCACATACTTTATATGACGAGCCTTGTTCTCGTAGGACTATGTGACTTGACAACCACAGACAACAGGGAATGGTGCTTGCGATGACTTCGATAGCCCAGCCAAACTCTTGTCTAACTTATTCATGCAACGGCTTGACTAGCAAAGGCTATGCCAAGCCTTGCATCGAGGGAACGTGCTATGCACGCGGTCGACTTGAACAACCAATCTCCTTGGATGCCTAGACTTAAGCCACAAGCCGTGCAATACGACTTAAACCACGGGACAGGCGTAGGCTATGCCAAGCCTTGGACGATGGGGCCGTGCATGCTTATGAAGCATATATGCAGGCGATGCCTATGACTTAGGCTAATTCCAGCTTTGTGGCGAATACCAACTTTCCTTCTCCCAAGCCACGGGACGAAGGACCGAGTGTCATTTTGAAAGCACGCTAAGCAAACTTCTAAGCCGACCGTGGGACCTTTTTTTATGTTCTAACACATTTTGACCCGACTTGGGATTATTCCCTTAGCTATGTGGATGTGTCTTTTTTATTATCAAGCCTATTTGTGTATTTGAAAACTTTCGTTCTATTATTGTAAAGGTCAAGTTGAGACAAGTTCACCGAAGCCACCCACCTGAGTGAGTCTTCGAGCAAGCCATTGTATGGCTAAGTCCGAACGCCGTCGGCGTTTCGATTCCTCCGATTGACTGAGCGGGACAGGACTGTCAATACCCGCGCCCACTGTGAGGGTACGAGTACGTAACAGCGCCCAGCCTACGCCGCAGTGTCGGCGGTAGAACGCTATTCTAAGTCTCTAACTAACCATCAACTCATACAGTATATAATGTACTCATCATGATCAACTCCGAACGGAGGTTAAGTATAAGATATGGTGTAACTCAATCACAGTCTAAGCACGATAAGATAATACTGAAATATAACTAAGAAATTGAAGACAACAATAACTACTAAAATAATAACAACAATCTCGAACAATCTCAAATACATCTCAAGTCTCAATTCTATACAACAAGTTCTACATGAAAACAGATGCAAGTCTACTAAACTAAATCCTGATCACTCCTGAGTGTCGGGGCCAAAGGTAGTCGTCCCGTCTCCGGGTCCATAATATGTTGGGCATGTGTCCTCAGCGCAAGTATCTGTAATATTTCAACAGGTCCAGTCAGGACAGAAACGAGCACAATCTCATCTAGCAAACCCAAGTAAATGACAGAGAACTATAAAGCAGTTATAGACAGTTGTATTGATGAACATGGCAGTTTATATTCAGGTGATGGTAAAGAAAGACAGATAAGTGCAAGGAAAGTAAGTAACTAAACAAGAGAAGAATCATGGCAATAAGGACTGTAAAGTAAAAGCTAGCTGAACCAGGGTAACATGATATAAGTCCAGACAGTAAATGTAGACAAGTCTAACTCCAATGTAAGTCCAGTACAAGACGAATCTAATACAAGATGAATCCAGTACGGGACGATTCCAGTCATAGTGATCAATGATTCCAGGGTGAGTCCAGCCTATACTCTAACAGTGTGTTTTAAAATACCGAGATCGATATGTAAACGGCTGTAGGTAATACGGCACATCACACACCTGGCCGGATGTGAGATGGCTATCATTCCAGTAGATTCCAGTTGGGAGATTTCAGATTAGGGTATATCTACATGTCTTACTCAAGTATTTCTCCTCCCAGCAAGTACAAGTGATTCCAGAATACGACACGAGAATAAAGATGAGTCCAGCCAAATATGATGATACCAGCAAGTGATCCCAGGGTGATTCCAGTAGGTGATTCCAATAATAGAAGCCAGACATGATGATACCAGTAATAGAGGCCAGACAATAAAGTATGTGTGTCGTATACATGAATCTAGAAATATCCATACGTGTGGTAACAGAGAATCATATACAACTAACTAGAACTGAAGTACAGTAATTGACAAATAAATGAGAGAACTATCAGAGAATGTACTCGCCTGATACTCTGAAAAGAGTAGTGTAATGTCAGATGTCTGCACCGGAGTCACAATGTCCTAAATAGAGCAGTACAGGTTATAATGTTTCTTAGATAAGGTAAATGAATGATACAATACAAACTACATGATTTCTAGGTCAATCTAGGTCAAGGTCAAACTTGGTCAACTCTGGTCAACTGTCTTAGTCGACTAAGTCCAATCTAGGGTTTGGTCAACTATCTAGTCAAAGGGGGTCAATATTAGACTATTGGTCAATATCTAGGTCAACTCTATGATACACTAACTCATTCTAACCCATAGGCTGATATAACTTAGGATGCCACATATACTATATCATATATATATCAAAATATATATATATATATATATATATATATATATATATATATATATATATATATATATATATATACCCAAAGCCTATAGTCCTAGACATTTATAAGCCTCTCATATATATAACACATATGTATCATATAGATACACATAGCACATAAATACTCAGGTATATCCCTCACAAGAACTCTCAACACAACATATAGAGTATCCGATATACTCCCATCAATTTATACATTCCTCTCTTATATCATGTACCTATATACATCACATGAATATATACTATATATAGTTACCCATGCCCCAAGGGAACAAAAGAACTTAAATAGCCCTCAACTCAAGACCCAATCATACACATACTCTTAGTGCCACTGCTACATCCTTCACTCAACTTAACACTCAACCTTACTCACATACACTAGCCTACTCCTCACTGAAATACTAGGATACACCTGTAATGGCCTGTGGCCTACTTGTCCAAGGCTAGCCAAAGCCAAGTAGGCCTTGACCAACTCTGCTCAAAGTGGTATCTCCTGCTACTGCCACATATCAGCTAACCATAACCCTCTATATGAATGGATTTGAATAAAAGTCACTGTCAGGGATGCATATAATATATACATGTCAGTTAGTTCACAGGTATATGCATTCACTAGGTAGGATTTCTTCATGTATCCCGAGCATTCAGTCCCATTCCCATATTGCTTCCAGGTTAGTCAAATTGATGTCATGAAACTGATACATGGCCTTCACCTCATTTGCTAATCCAAAACATTGTTCCCTGCCTCGACGCCTTCTCCGCCGTCGAGCACTCGAAACCCCCCCCCCCCCCGATCAACCGGACACGTGAGTGTCAGTGTTCCCTTGTGTCGTGTGTGTCTCGTATTGGGTCGGAAGTGTTCGTCGTGTCCTGGCGAACACGAACGTGGACAAGGACACGTAAGACTTGTGTCGTACGTATCGTGCTAAGCAAGGACACGTTGATACCTGTGTCCTTAACTGTCAGGACACAGGACAGTTTTTATTTTTTTTTATATAAATGCTAATCTAAACTAAATAAATGAATCAAAACCCTAACCCTTAACAAAGCCAACGGGCTGACCCCCTGGCCAGCCCGACTCGACCTAAAACCCCCCTCCCCCCCCCCCTCCCCCCCGCGCGCTGTGTTGGCTCGGGTTCGAGCCCTGCCACTGCTGTCTTTTTCCTTTTCTTTTTCTTTTCCTTTTTTCTTTTTCTTTTATATATATATCTATTTATATATATATATATATGTATATACATATATTTGTATATATATGTGTATTAATATAAATACTATATTTATGTATATATAGTTGCTGTTTTATATATATATATATATATATATATATATATATATATATATATATATATATATATATATATATATATATATATATATATATATATATATATGTACTTCATTATTTTATGTATGTATATATATATATATATGTCTTATGTATACATATATATTTATGTATATATATTTTCTTGTGTATATATATTATCATATATATACTATTATATGTATATGTATACATTAATTTTGTATATATATATATATATATATATATATATATATATATATATATATATAGTTGAGTATTTTCTTACATGTATGTATATATATATATATATATATATATATATATATATATATATATATATATATATATATATATATATATATATATATATATATATATATATATATATATATATATATATATATATATATATATGTAATTTTTACATATATATATATCCATTATGTAAATATCCCTATATTAATGTATATATATATTATCATATATGTATTTTACTTAGCTTAGTGTAAATTATCTTTATAAGATAATATTCATACTTTTATAGTTACTATGTAAAATTTTACCTTATTAAAATAATAATATTTATTTTGACTATTACCAAATTGTATTTTTATTGTATTTAAAATTACTGCAACCATTTGGTGTCCAAGCCTAGCATGGGTATTTGGGCCCAAATGTATTTTCACACATTCAAGACCTGTACAAGTCATATTGGACTTGATTCATGGCCTTGGGTCCTGTATTTGAACTCTGGTTCAAATTATATACATGGACAAAATACGCAGATAATTAATTATTGTGTGCAATGCTATTTTTGATTTTCTAAAAATACTTAAATTACTGCTAAAATTATGGAAAAATAGTATTTAGATACTATGTTAAGTTGGCTAATTTAGTATAATTTTTGTAGTATTTAATTTACTGTTTTGCCACTAGTTTGGCATATGAAACCAAAACTTATTTTCTGTATACTTAGGAAACCTGATTTTTATTAAATACTTGTACTGGTTAATAAATTCCAGAAAAATTATAATAAATTTCTATGATTAACAAGGATTACCTTGGTACTTTACTTTAAGAAAAACTAAGCTTTTTGTCTATCTCTAAAATTGTTAGAACACAATGATCTTTTGATTTATTTATTGATTAATTACGACTTGTAGCTTTTTGTGTTATTTGGAGTTTTAGCCGTGTTGAACCCTATCCCTCACTAGTGTAAAGACCCTAGAAAGTTAGTTAACATAGTGTGTCACCCCACATTGGCCTCCTATGCCAGAGTCATCATTTTGGCTAGGTGCCCAATCACAAGTCGTGTTTCACCAATTAGTGTCCTAGTATTTTAGCTTAGTGTAAAAACTAAGTTATTGTATTTACTTCTACAGCGATGAGTTACCGGACATCCATAGCACTGTTATCGCAGCTTGTTTTATTTTGCTTTGCTAGAGGCAAGTACCTTCTACGAACTTTACATATTGTCACATAAATGAACTGCAAACCCCACCATGTTAAATGCTGATCCTTAGGGTAGCAAGTTAGATCTCTACATGTTGTACTTCCAGTTACTACCATGCTTAGAACAGTCTTGATGTATCTCTCACATGATTAGAATATGGGTTATGGAGAAACTGATAGTATTGTACGTGATCACGACCCCCCTACAGTAGCGAGCGAGGTCGCATTTTATATGCATACCTTGCCGCAGGCCATTATCCCGTATTTCTGTACGGATGTACACCTATGCCTGTTGACTTGTACGTATGTATATTTTATTTACATGTACCACAGTACATTGTACATCTATTGACCGATCACGTACTTACTACAGTTTTAAACACTACATGTACATCTGTCTCTATGACATATGTATCCTTGCCATGATAGATTGGGTGATGCCATGTTTCCTCTTATGTTCACTTCCATGTTTCATATGCTAGTTTGCTAGATTTAGTACTTGCTCCCGTCCTGACAGGATAACGTTGTAGGTGTCCTTACTGAGGAGGAGTTACTCTGTGACACATAATATGGAGATACTGCCGAGGACCCGGCTCTGCTTTACGAGGATGTTCCTACAGGGAACCTCGCCTAGTTGTCTTTTGTATTATTAGACTTTTGAGAGTAGTCATGTATTAGACTATATCTTTTTGTAACTGGACATGTATCCAGTTTTACATTTCAGTTCACTTGTACTTGGACATTTTACTATATACGACGACTTTTGTGTTTGGAGCATTTATGATTCTTCTTCACTTATAGAACTGTTAGCACATTTAGTCTTATCCTGTTGTCTTTAGAACAGCTTACTACGTTTTATCTCAACGTAGGCTGGGCATGACTCGGCCTGGCCCAACAATTTGGGTAGCGGGTCGTGACAGGTATCGGTATCGAACTATCGGTATCGCACTATCGGTATCGGTATCGCACTATCGGTATCGGTATCGAACTATCGGTATGGGTATCGGTATCCGTATGTACTTAGTATCGATCGTAGCAAATTAGTATCGGTATATCGGTTTGGTATAGGTCGTATCGGATGGTATTGACCTTAGCGAATTGGTATCGTCCTATCCGATATGTATCGGCCGTATAGCCAGGATTCGTACCGGATCGATAAGGCCGGTACGAATCCTAGCTATACGGCCGATACATATCGGATAGGACAATACCAATTCGCTAAGGTCAATACCAATTTGATACGGCCTATACCAAACCTATAGACCGATACTAGTCTGATGCGGTCGATACTAAGTACATCCGGCCTATATACTAGCGGATCCACCAGTTACATAATTATATACTAATTCTATTTAGTTTGTCTTACGATACAGATTTTTACATCCAATCTGTGATGGATCGTTATTTCGTTGATCGTATATGGATGTACAAACGACAACACGAGAGCAGAAATAGGTGTGAGTGATGATTTTTAGGCAGGCATGGAAGTGTTTCTTAAGTATGCCATGAGCAAAGCTCAGTATATGGACGGTAACAAAATCAAGTGTCCATGTCGTAATTGTCGCAATAGACGTTACGAAGAAGTGGTGAGTGTAAGAGATTATTTGACCCGTAAGGGTTTCGTACGTGATTACGGCCTGTGGTCATCGCAAGGTGAACAATATGCGGAAAGACAGGTTGCGAATGCTGCTACTTATGCTTTTGATGATAATGCTGCAACGGATTTTATCGTCGAAGACGACGAATGCTCTGTTGATTATGGAGACCTGCAGAACCTTGCACGAGATATGGTGTACGACGCGACAGGGCCTAATTTTGATCCGGAGGATCACTACTAAAATAACCCCTTTTAGCGACGTCCGAATACGTCGCTAAAAAAGGAAAATCCGTCGCTAATTTCTATTAGCGACGTATTTAGCGACAAAAATTGGATATCGCGTATAGGCTTGTCGCAGATTACAATTTCGTCGCAAGTCGTCGCTAGTTGCGACGTCACGTTAGTGTCGCTAGACGTCGCAACATTAGCGACAGATAGCGACGTCATCATACGTCTCCACTATAGCGACGTAGGGCGACCAATTAGCGACGCCGTCAACTTTATATATGATGACATGGCATAGCAGCCACGTCAGCATTTTAGCGACACCTGGCGACAACTTTAGCGACGTCAGCTCTCAGGTGGTCACATGCAACATCAGCAATAAAGCGACGTATAGTGACGTTACGTCACTATTTGGCGACGTATAGCGACGTTATAAAAACGTCGCAAAACGTCACAAAACGTCGCAAAACATATGCAACGTCAGCATTTTAGCGACGCCTAGTGACAACTTTAGCGACATCGGCTCTCAGGTGGTCATATGTACGTTATCTACGTCGCAAAACGTCGCAGAACGTCGCTATACGTCACAGATGTTATAAAAAAATTAAAAAAATTGGTATTTTTGTTATGTTGTGTGTCTGTGTTCACATTCACTGTAAACACAGACACACATCATCACAAAAATACACATTATATTTTTTTAAAAATTTGGGCAGCACCTCCTTTGTATATCAGATCATCGCTTATAACCCAGCGTAGGTATATTTGTCATCCCCGTCGCAGATATCATCACAATTAACAGTCTCCCATCATGACAGTCTATAACTAATAGATGAATAACAGTCTCCCATCATAACAGTCTACAACTAAATATCATACATGTACTCAATGAAAATACCAACAAATTAAATATTACCAACATACATGTCCAACAAACATACATGTCCAACAGAGTCAAATAATATTCAAAATCAGTGTACAGAACGGTGAATGGGCCCAGAGGGCCAATAAATACAAAGATGATAAAAAAAATCTACTGGATCACTGAGGACTCCTGCCGTACATTTGGGATAGCATGTACTCATACTGCTCCTGTGTGAGCTGCACCGTAGGGGCAGTAGGAGGCAGTGCAATATCTGGAGTCGGCACCGTCGATGGACCGGGAGGACGTATTTGCACCATAAACAGCAAGGGTACTCACCACCCTCTCAGTAATCGCCTCAAGCGAAGCCGATACCTGAGTGAGTGAGGAAGACATGCTCCTCTGCGACCCCTCCAGCTCGACCTGTCTACGCTCTGTGCGCTGCGTAGACTCGGTAAGCGTGTGCAAGCTGGCAGCTATAGCCTGCTACAGACTCATCATCTCCTGTATACTGCGCTCGATCGTATCAAATCATCCGGTGACGATCGGAGGGTCAGATCGTCGCTCGACCGCATCAGAAATCTGCTGCTGCAACTCGCGACGCAGCTCCTTGATCTGACGACGAATATCCTGAGCTCGAGACGACGCCTGCGAAGCCGGAGACTGCGCACTGACAGAGGGGGCCCGGGATGACTTCGAAGTCAAATACGTGCCGTAGGATCCCGTACCGTAGTACGTACCCTTTTGAAGACCGCCAATGGCGGTCATCCAGAGCTCGTCCGGCGATGGAGCTGTAGGCGGCTGGAAGAAAGTACCGGCCCCTTCCTCTGCTGGCGCACTAGCAGCAGCAGCCGCCTCCTCTTGTAGCCGAACAAACTCGGCCTAGAACATGTTTGCTAACATGTAAGTGTTTGCTAAAGTCTATATTGATATCTATTTTCCTGATTTCTAAATTATAGTAAATTAATATAAAGAATAGAACGTACATATGCCTGCGTCGCCCTCTCGTCAATAAACTCTCCAGCCCTCCGATGGGTGACCAGGAAGACGGTCACCATGTTCGGGTCCTCACCCTTTTTTACCTGTTAAAATATATTATCTATTATTAGTATTAAACATTCTATCGAACTATATATAAATTAATGTCCATCATAGAAAACGTACCAGACGACGAAAATGGTCCGTCTTCGGAATGGAGCCACCACACCACTTACCGGCGCTCGACCGCGCCACCTTGGCCTTGTCAGACCGCTCCTAGTACTTGGGCTCGCTGAATCTAGCCTTCATCGCAGTCCACTGCTCTGGCATGATCCAACCATGGATCGGCTGTCCGGAGCGATTACGAGACTTCTGGTCGTGGATCGCATCACGGATGAGCTTGGCTGCGACGACAGAAAATTGGCCCTCGATCTTCGCCGTCCGGTGTGGTGGATAGAAATAGGTCCTCTACAAGAAGTAAAATAGAAAAGTTGTATAATATACACAAATGATTATTAAAATTTAAAAATAAACAAATTTTTTTCCTTGAAGTAGGCGAACCAAAAGGCCTTCCTATCTGCGAGAGCATCTGAGTAGTTAATCCAAGGCCCACCATAGTTCTGCCTCAGAAATACTCCCAGCTGTCTCTGTACTGCAGAAGCCCGATATCTATACAATAATAATTTTCATGAATATATATGTACATATAATCATTTGAGAAATATATATTAATTAATTAACTTACTTCATAGGCCCGTCCGTCCAAATCTCCATACCCGTCTCGCCCGGGGGAGTGCATGGAGGGTCGCTCTCACCTCCTGCCTGGGCAGGATCAGTCTGATCGCCGTCCTCCATATGCTCGACGTCGGCTCCCCCCATGGAGCCGTCGGCAGGAGGAATGCTGGACGGGGGATCAGGGATGCTGGACGCGGGATAAGAAAGGCTAGACGACGAGGGAGGAGTCGCCAACCTGCTGGAACTGCCCTGTCCCAGTAATGGACCGGGAACAGAATGGTACAATGGCATACTCGGAGATGAGGATGAGGGTACGGAATCTCCATCCCCAGCCCGAGGCTGACGGGACTGCCTAATATAAAATCCTCCGCGTCGTCCAGATGGTCTAGTCATACCTGATAATAACATATAACAAAAAAACAAAAAAATATGTTTATATGATAGACATCACAGATTTTTGAAAAATATCATAGTCACCGATAAAAGTGTCAATAAAGTGTCACTGAAGTGTGACATATTTATATGATAGAAGTGTCACTAAAGTGTCAAATATGATGATAAAACAAACGTACAAATTTAATCCTCTTCTGAAAATTCATCTAGTTCGTATAGCTCATCTACTTCTTCTTCTTCTTCTTCCTCCTCTACATCTTCACTTTCATCTGCATCTTCCTCTTCAGATAATTCTACTTCTTCTACACAATTAGATGTGTAATGAGGAACTTTCGTCGTGTCCACTTCTATAATATTTGTTACAAGAGGTAGTTCATCCTCTTGATAAGCTATATCGTCAACCTCAAAGGTATTTCTAGCTTTGGTCTTGTATACTGCCCACCAGTCCGACCTTGTTGTTCTCCGTTTAGGATAACTTGTGAAGTACACGAGCTGAGCCTGACTTGATAGGACAAATGGTTCATAGGCTTGATATCAACGTCGATAGTTTATATCAACAAGACCGTGCTTGTCTACTTTCCAACCTTGACCTTCAATCGGATCGAATCAATCGGATCGAACCAATCACACATGAATAACACAATCTTAGTAGGCTCTATTCCATAACTATATGTCAGCTCCACGATCTCCCGTAGCACGCCATAGAAATCGTTGCCCGCATCAACATCTTTGTAGTTCGAAGATCTGATACACAAACAGCTGTTTTTGGTGGAGTCGAGATCCACAAAGTTGTCTCTGATCGGGCAAGTTGTTGACTTGAACCTAAACCCATTAACACAGTAGCTTGGCCATATTGTTGCAGCATAAATTGGTCCCTTGGCTAGCGTTCTAATAGACTTATTTTCAAGTCTTGCGTATGGACGATCGACCTAAATACCACGAAAGAAGCAATTAAGCTCATTCTCAATCAAGTGCATATACAGAAAGATAATTACAGAGTTCTCAAGTCTTACATATGCACTCAACCATGATGGAAAATAACGCCTCATTTTTTGTTCTAGTTCTTCTTCTGTTATGTGTGGCCTACCTGACCTCACATCATCATTAAATATGCCGAAAACAACATCGTTCAATTAATGTAATAGTATAATAATCAACACTATTAAAATAATATAGACGTATTAATTACTTACCCCTCCAGTTTCTCTACTTCCTCCTCGTCGCAGTTGAGTAATACATACACCTGAGCAGCCCTTAGCTCATCATCGTTCAGATATCTCTTCTTTATTTTACCCGATGGCTTTCCTGGAGCATTGAATACCTTCAGTATTATATCATTACTTTCATGATCTCCATCGTCGTTTCTGGAAGCTCTCGTTCTATTAGTTGCAATATGAGGCTTGAAATATATCGAACAAAAGTTTGTAATCTTCTCGAGAACATAGGCTTCACAAATAGAACCCTCGACCCGTGCCTTATTTTTTACCTTTCTTTTTAGGTGATTCAAATGTCGCTCGAACGGGTACATCCATCGATATTCGACGGGTCCACCAACACGTGCCTCATAGGATAGATGAATCGGCAAATGCTCCATAGAGTCGAAGAATCCAGGAGGAAACACCCTCTCTAGCTTGCACTGTGTTACCACAATGTCCTTCTCTTGCTTTTCTAGACGATCAACGAACAATTTCTTAGAACAAAGATCCCTGAAGAATATGCTAAGCTCCGTCAATGGATCCCAAACTGCCTGCGGTAAGAATTCCCGAAATGCAATCGAAATTAACCTCTCCCTGAATACGTGACAGTCGTGGCTCTTCATACCCGTCAATTTATTTTCCTTCGGATCGACACATCTTCTCAGATTTGACACATATCCTTCTGGAAATTTTAGGCCCTGGATCCACCGACAAAGTCTCACTTTATCCTCCTTATCCAGCGAGAAAATTGACTTCGGCAGGAACTGTTTTCCATTCTGCTCTATCAAATGCAACACAGGGCGTTTGCATATTTCTTCTAAGTCCAACCTGGCCTTGGGATTATCTTTCGTTTTTTCCTTTACGTCCATCACAGTATTAATTATGTTATCAAACACATTCTTCTCAATATGCATGATATCAAGATTATGTCTGATCAGATTGGTACTCCAGTATGGCAGATCCCAGAATATGCTCCTCTTTGTCCAGTTTTGATCTCTACCAAATCCATCGCACTTATACCCAGTTGTAGGATCTTCGATAGCACTTGGAAAATCTCTAACCTCCTTCCATATCGTGGCTCCGCACCACCTTGGCGGTGGATCACCCTTCTCTACAACGCCGGCACGGAATGCATTCCTGTTCCTTCTGAACGGATGATCTTTTGGCAGAAATTGTCGATGACAATCAAAGAAGCACGATTTTCCTCCATGTTTCAAGCGAAAAGCCTTACTACGGTCCATGCAATACGGACATGAGAGACGGCTATGAGTGCACCATCCAGATAACCTTTCATAGGCCGGAAAGTCATTGATGGTCCACATAAGGGTTGCCTTCATCTGAAAATTCTGCTTCCTGGAAATATCGTACGTATTAGCGCCTACTTCCCATAACTGATTCAACTCATCTATTAAAGGCTGTAAGTACACATCAATATTCCTCTTGGGATTGTTCGGACCAGGAATTATAACGGTTAGAAACATGTACTGAGTCTTCATGCACATCCAAGGCGGTAGGTTATACGGAGTGATAATCACAGGCCAGCACGAATACTGGGATCCCGAAAGACCAAAAGGAGTAAAACCGTCAGAAGATAGCCCCAAACTGACATTACGCTGATCTGAAGCAAAATCAGGATACACTCGATCAAAGTGCTTCCACGCTTCTCCATCGGATGGGTGATCCAACACTCCTTCAATCTGTTCTCGTATGTGCCAACTCATATTTTCGGTCGTCTCTTTCACCATAAATAATCTTTGCAACCGCAGCGTTAAAGGTAAGTAGTGCATTGAATCCGTCGGTCTTCTGGCACCGGTAGACCTTCCTGTACTAGTTGTCTTATAGCGATCAGCACCACAAAATCTGCACACATCTGCATCCTTGTCGTCTTTGTAGTACAGCATGCACCCATTGCGACAAGAATCGATTTTCATGTATCCCATCCAGAGCGATCTCACCATCCTCTTAGACCGGTAGAAGTCTTTAGGCAACTTAGCACCCGCCGACAAGATCTCTATAATCAACTCCAACACTCGGTTGTAGCATTCTTGCGACATGTTAAAATCTGACTTAATGCTCAACAGACTTGTAACCACCTCCAACGGTGAATGATCCTCACAACCAGGATAAAATGGAGTCCTCGCATTCTCCAGTAACTCCATGAACTGTGCAGCATCGGCATTCGGTGCCTCCTCAGGTGCATCATGAACGAAACTAGGCCCTGCAGCGTCGAAAACTATGTTCACGCACCCGTCGTCGTATGCATGATTATTTGAAACAAAATTAGGTCCCGCATGCATATACGGCTCAACATAAGGCTCCGGCTCTGATGCTAAAGACACAAGTTCTCCGTGTGCAGTCCACTGATAGTAATTAGGCGTGAAACCCCTCGAGTACAAATAATATGTCACTTCCACTTCTGGATAATATTTTACGTTATGACATTTCACACATGGACACTTAATTTTGGTGCCGTCCATGTACTGAGGGAACGCCTTAGCAAACTGTAGGAACTGCTCTACTCCCGCTATGTATTCATCCCGCATACCACACATATCATCAGGACGATGATTGTACATCCATGAACAATTTCGCAAGTAGTAATTCATATCCATTTGGAAATAATTCTGCAAAGATGGACACACATTATCCAATAGACACAAATTCGTATATTATGTCTTATTATGGGACACACATTAGTAGCGGACAGTTACTAATAACAATAATATGCAATCTAGGTCAAACTAGGTTGTACTAAGTCAAACAAAGTCAAACAAGGTCAAGCTAAGTCAAACAAAGTCAAACAAGGTCAAAGTAGGTCAAGGGTTGACCTATAGTTGACTTTGTCAACTCTTAGTCCAATCTAGGTCAGATGTTGACTCTACTTTGACTTTCAGTCAAAATAGTCAACCTTGATCAAACAAGGTCAAATCTAAGTCAAATATCCTATTTCTAGTCATTACCTACCAAGGTACCCTTTACCTTATCGCTATTGGTATCCCAATACCAATACCTTAAGTTGGTACCCTTTACCTTATCGCTATTGGTACCCTTTACCTTATCGCTATTGGTATCCCAATACCAATACCGCGGTAACATGGTTGGTACATTAAGGGTCTTTGACAAGATGACATGTTGCGAAAAGATATATCCTTATATACAGTTCTCCTACGATTTTCTTTAACATTACGTAGGAGAACTATAAGGATATATCTGTTCACAACATGTCACCTCCTCAAAGACCCTTAATGTGACAACCATGTCACCCTTTCAGTCATATCCCTGAGCTACGATGCAGCTGCAGGCATTTAACATATCACGGTTCGCGAGCTGCTCGAAGCTTGGCGCGATAAAAGCTTGTTTGAGCTCGGTTCTTTTAGTAAACAAGCTGAGCTCAAGCTTCATTTTCGAGCTCGTTTAATAAACGAGCCAAGCTCAAGCTTAGAAGCACTCGGCTCGTTTGAGATCGCAAGCTGGCTCGTTTATGAGCTTGCGAGCTGGCTCATTTAGAAGCTCATTTAGGAGCTCGTTTAGGAGCTTGTTTAGAAGCTCGTTTGTTCTTTGTTGAATTCTAATTTTATATATGTTTGCATAACAATATGGTTGTGTGCATTATATATTTATATATCCTTAATAATTGTTCGTAAGAAACTTTTTTAATTAAATTTTTATAAATAAATTGTTAACATTATAAGTACTCGAATTCAAACCTAACTAGCTTGAAATCGAGCTCGTACTAGCTTGAAATCGAGCTCGTTAAGCTTGAAATCAAGCCTAATGATATTGAAATAAAGTTGAGCGAGCTTGAAATCTAACTTAACATGCTTGATTTTGAGCTTATCAAGCTTGAATCAAGCTTGCTTGAATCAAGCTTGCTTATCAAGCCAAGGCCGAGCTCAAACCAAGCCAAGCTCAAGCTTAATATAAACAAGCTCGAGCCAAGCTCAAGCTCTAAAATAAAAAACTTACCAAGCTCGAGCTCGAGCTCGATTAATTCTAGTCAAGCCAAGCTCAAGCTTACAAGAGCTTGGCTCGGCTTGGCTCGTTTGCAGCCCTAACGGTATATATCGTCAACATTTCAGATTCTTAAAATGAATTTCAAATAGATTTTTGATTGTATATATATGTGTATTTGTGTGTATATACATTGTATACATATATATTTATATATGTATTTGTGTGTGTATGTAAGTGTGTGAGTATATATATACATGTATATTTATAGATATGTGTATTTATATATATAGGTATATATGTATGTATTGTGTGTGTGTGTCCTGTGTCCTATGTCCTGTGTCACAAAGTCGTGTCCGAAATAGGGTTAGGGTCCTGTACCCTGCCCCCCTCCCCCTACCCCTGTACCCACCTACCCCTGCCCCCCTCCCCCCTACCCCTGCACCCACCCACCCATGCTCCCCTCCCCCCTACCCCCCTCGACAGCAAGACCCCCCTCCCCTGCCCCCTCCCCCTACCCCTGCACCCACCCCAACCCTGCCCCCATCGACAGCAAGACCCCCCCACTCCTGGGTACCTCCACCCCTCCCTCCACCCCTCGACAGTAAGACCCCCCCACCCCCCTGCACCCACCCCCACCCCTCCCTCCCCCTCGACAGCAAGACCACCCAGCTAGGGTTAGGGTTCTCGTGTCCGTGTCAAGATAGCTAGGGCTAGGGTTAGGGTTTATCTGATGAGGGTAGCTTCGTCGGAGGATGGAGGCGGCGAGGAGGGTGGCTTCGTCGGAGGAGGAAGGCGGCGAGGAAGGAGACTTCGTCGGAGGAGGGAGGCTGGTCGCCGGAGGGAGGGGTCAGCGGGCGAGCGGGGTCGCCGGGGGGAGAAGGGGAGGGTGTCGCCGGAGGGAGGGGTCGCCGGAGGGGAGGGTTCGTCGGGGGGAGAGGGGAGAGGGGGATCGAGCGGGAAGAAATAAATTTAGGTGAAAATTTGTGATTTCGATCGGGCCAGTTGCCCTATATGAAATAAGTCAGCGACGTATAAAATATACGTCGCAAAACGTCGCAATACAGCGACATAAAAAGTATGTACGTCGCAAAACGTCGCCAGGCAGCGACGTAATAAAAACTCCGTCGCTGAACGTCGCTACTCAGCGACGGTCAGCGACGTGTAACACTAGGAGTCGCTATAGGCAATTATCAGCGACTGCTCTTTCTGCCATTGCTAATATACGTCACTATTCTAGCAGATTTTCGTAGTGGATCCTAATCCCGCGGCTAAGGAGTTCTATGATATGTTTCAGGATGCTGAAACTTCTTTATATCCTGGTTGTGAGCCACATTCCGTACTGTCAGTGACGATGCGGTTGTTGAACATAAAGTCCAATTTTAACTTGCCACAAACTTGCTATGATCGGATTATACAACTAATCAAGGAGGTGTTACCGAAGGAATCAAAAGAGCTTCCAAAAAACTTCTACAAGTCGAAGATGATGGTCCGACAACTGGGACTGGGGTACGAGAAGATAGATTGTTGTCGCAACGACTACATGTTGTACTACAAGGAGAACGAGGATATAGAAAGTTGTAGCTTTTGTAATGCGGATCGTTACAAGCCAGTCAGGGAAAAAGAAAAGTCAACTAGAAAACGACGTCCTTACAAGTATATGCATTACTTGTCGATCACGAAGCGCTTGCAGAGGATGTATATGTCTCAGAATACAGCATGTTAAGACAAATTGAAATAGACCTCAAAGGAATGACGAGGACGTTGAGGATGGAGGTATATTCAATGTAAGGGGCAAGCCAGTTGGGGCTAGTAAAAGACGGTGGTTGACAGACGACGAGTATGATGCCGCTCACCGATATGTCTTGTTAAACTGTGACATACAAGAAGTGAGAGATTTGGAGAAGTAAGTAGTACACTTGCACTCGTTATAATCTCTAATTTGATGAAGTAAGTGACTACACTTATATATTCTTATTTTCTCTAATAGTGTATTTAGAGATGAAGTCAAAATGAGGACATCCGATATTACCGATGAGGGACTTCAAAGAGAGGTTGATTGTATATTTTCGTCATGGTTTCGCAAATACGTAAGTAACTGAGATTATAATTGAGATTATAAATATATAATCTAAAATATTTAAATTATAAATATTTGTTTACAAGTTTTATTGCCTGAAACAACACTCACTCATGAGAGTGTTCGTTATCTGGCATTGGGACCGAAGAAGCAAATAAAGACTTGGCCAGGCTATGTCGTTAATGGCTTCAGGTTTAAGTCAACTCAGAATGCTATAAATGTCGAATTTATCAATGAGGGCATCAGTACCAAGGATTCCGGTGTTTGCATAAGAGGCACCATCTATGACGACGAGCCGGACTTTGACTATTATGGAGTGCTTCGGGATATTGTAGATTTATAATATATTGGCCCATATGATATGCATATTGTGATGTTCAAATGTGAGTGGTTCGATACGACACCAAATATCGGTTGGAGAATCGATAAACAATTTCGATTTGTCGATATAAATCATCGCAGGAGGTATAGAGGGTCCGATACATTTGCGATAGCAAATTAGGCTGTTTAAGTCTACTATACAAGCTACCCAAGGCGTCGTAGAGATCGATTTGACTGGTGGGCAGTATGCAAGATTAAATCTAGAAATACATTCAACGTTGGAGACCCAGCATACCAAGAGGACCAGATCAAAAGTCCCAATACTTGGGACAACACTAGGATACAATGGATGTTGAAGATATTGTTGAGGAAAGTAGAGGGAAGGAAGAGGTTGATACACAAGACTTATCTGTCAACCAGGGAAGAAAGAGACGTCTTGTCCCAAATATTGAGACAGAAAAGAAGACGAAGAAGAACAAGAAGAAGAAGAAGAAGAAGAAGAAGAAGAAGAAGAAGAAGAATTTGATGGGGATGAGGATACAGATGAAATCGACGATGAAGATAAGGATGAGGGATGAGGATGAGGATGAGGAAGGAGGATGATGATGAAGACGAGGCCGAGGATGAGAACGAAGACGATGATTTGGTTAAATATTGTTGTATATTAAAAACACTTCCAATTACGTGAATTAAGTTTGACCTCATATAACAAATTACGTGAATTCATGTTTTTTTCATTCGATTATTTACTTATTACAGATGGCACTCCTAGTCTTTTTCGTCGCGGCGGCACTCGTCTCCCTACTGGTGGTATGTATATTTTAGTTTAGATTTTTATATTCATTTACACTTTTATATTGTTAATTATGTTTATGTGTTCTATTTACAGATCATGATGGCTGGTCGTGGTCGTGGTGCTGGTAGTGGTGGTGGTGGTGGTGGTCGTAGTGGTGCTGGTGGTCATGGTCATATTCAATCTTCCTGAGATGTGACCCCATCCAGCGACCCCGACCCAGAGAGTACCCGGGCACAGACGCATCCCGCCGTCGATCGACCACTTCATCGAGGCATGAGTCCGAATCTGCTAGCAGATCCGTTCCGCTATCGGACCCACCAGCAGCGGATCCACCAGTGGATCCCCCAGTTACTACATAGTGGGCCCCGGAGTACCCCCATACTCGGTTCCATCCGGTTACTGGGGAGTACATGCGCGGACCCGTGGATCCTCCGACGGCACCAAAGAGGCCGAGAGGCGAGTTCCGACGAGAGCTATGGCCCGCGGGGACCTCGTAAGTAAATTTAAGATAATTTATTAAATTTCTTTCATTTATTCAAGTTAATAATCTAGTCGTTTCTTCTTTGTAGGTTTTATCCGTTTAATGTTGCCAGGGCTCTTGGAGAAATTATCAGGGCTCACTTCCATGGTCCCTACCTCAACTTTTCGTCGGTGCCCCCAAACTTGAAGTACGCCTGGCTCGACGAGTTGAGAGTATATATCTATATCTTCTGGTTAATTATTAGTTACTCTTTAATCAACCATTTTTTAAATTACGTGATAATTAAATTTCTATGTTAGACGACGTACTGGTGGCCCCCCATCGCGAGGACGCGATCCGCAGGACCTACAGAAGCGCTGCCTCGAAAAAGATACGGGATATGATTTATGACCTGAAAATGGGGCATACGAGGCCGAATTGGATCCGGCAGGAGTATTATGAGGACCTCTTAGGTATGATGGATACTCCTGTGTACAAGGAAAAATCAGAGAAGGCGAACCGACAGGCCGCGGGGCTTCATACGGGAGGATCAAGGCCCCACGCAGCGACGCTTGCAGATCTGGTGAGATACCGTAAATTTATTTCACTATCGAATTAGGTATTATTAATATACAGAGTTAATTAAGTTCTACGAAAATTTTGTATGCAGGTCCAACGGGCGGTGAAGGAGGGAAGGGCGCCAGAATTGGTCACCATGCACGACGTGTTCCAGCATACGCATAAAAGGCGGAAGGACGGGAGCTTCGTCGATGAGAGGGCCAAGGAGACTAATGTAAGTACTTATGTTTATGAGATTTACGTTAGAATTAAAAGTATTCGGACTATAACTTAGGATTCACACTTAACTTAGTGAAACATAGGATTTAGATTACAACTTAGGTAAATCTTATAATATAAACACATTCATTTGATAAGCTGCGTATCGTAAGGCCCTTAGTCGGGCTCAGTTAACTGACACCGAGGATGCTGGTGAAACGACGCCCGTTCGGACGCCCTCTTCTTTGGCCGCTCGCAACGACTTGTTCGTAGATACCGTCGACGGCTTTAAGAAAGGGCTCCTTAATGGAGTCGGCTCCCTAGGGCCGTTATACATGGCGATACAGAGATTTCTACCGACACCGCCTCCTCACGCGGCCCCGGCAGACGATAATGTTAGGTCGCAGCTTACGCAGCTGTACGAGGCGGTGTCGTCCTTGCGGAAGAAATTTGCCACGTACGTTTTGCCTCCGTCTGCTGCTGCCGGTCCGTCTACTGCTGGTGTCGGTCCATCTTCTATTAGTGCCGGTCGGTCGACTGCTGGTGTCGGTCCTTCATCTTTGGGTCATCTTTCTTTCAACCCTGCTGCCCCTCTGGTACCGCCTCCGTCTGTGACGGCACTCCTGGATCTTATGTTGGCGGAGCAGCTACGCCTACTTCCGAGCAGTGTCTACGACGACTTGTCGCCGTACCTAGTGAAGGAGTATATTCGTCGATCGCAGCAGGGATTACCACCACCGGGCAATCGAACTCCTCCTTCTTCTTAAGATATTGTTATTAAGAAAATTTGGAATATTTGTGGGAATTTTGGATTATTTGTGCTATGATCGGATTATAATGACGGATATTAGGTTACTCTTCAGGATAATTGATGTCTATTTTATATTAATTTGGTTTGGTCAATGTGATTCTTGGATAATTGGTGTGCATTAAATTCGTATGTGCATATTTGGTCTATGTGATTCTTGGATAATTGGTGTGCATTATATATTTGGTCTATGTGATTGTTGGATAATTGGTGTACATTATATATTGGTTTGGTTTATGCATATTTTTGTGAACAGAAAAAGTACTGCAATTTTTTTTCAAAAAAATCTCAGTTAGCGACGGACTGGTGACCGGTTAGCGACGGATATTTTCAATTTTTGACTACTTTTCGACGGAATGTTCGTCGCTAACTGGAGATTTGAAACTGTTTCCAGGTAGCGACTGGTGGTCGACGGAATATCCGTCGGCAAGGTACTGGTGGTATATAATTCGACGGAATAGCGACGGAAAATCCGTCGCCCAGGCGACGGATAATCAACCACTAATCAGTCGCTCTCTCGACGGCGTAGCGACAGAAAATCCGTTGACAAGGTTCTGGAAATACTTGACATTTTTAGAACCATGGCAACGGATAATCAGCCACTAATCAGCCGCTCTGTCGACGGCGTAGCGACGATTTATCCGTCGCCAAGGTTCTGGAAATGTCAAGCATTTCCAGAACATGGTCGACGGATAATCCGTTAGTATTCCGTCGCTAATCCGTCCTTTGTTAGCGACGGCGATCGACGGACTAGCGACGGAACGATACCCTCTGATACACGGTTACAACTGTTTACCGACGGACTATCCGTCGCTAACGTCAACACAGTTAAGTATTTAATACTTGAAATGGACGAAAGCCCATCGGAAAGTAGTCGCTAATGCATCGTATTGTGAAGACGAAAAGCCGTCGCTATTTCGTCGCTCTTCGACTACTTAGCGACGGATCATTATTAGCGACGAGCTGATTGCCGACGAATTATTTTGACCAAGATCCGTTAGCGATCGGTCGCTAATACTGATTGCCGACGGATGAGCGACGGATGTGGTCGTCGCTAAATGGATATATTTTGGTAGTGCAGTGCACCCATATACTAGGAAAGTCCAGGAACAACATCTCATGACAGGATCCGACGTATACTAATCCATGTACCATCGTATCAAAAATCAAGTAAAATACTACAACTTAATCGGATATAGTAAATATCAAGACAATGAAAACTATCAGAGAATGTATTTGCCTGCGATCCTAAGTTGTCAATGAGAATCAATGCTCAGAGTGAAGTCACAGACCTAAAGATGAGTATCATGAGTTAATTAGGGTTTGACAGTATATGGCATGATATTCTATTGTATGCTATGCAATCTAGGTCAAACTTAGTCAAACTAGGTCACACTAAGTCAAACTAGGCTAATGGTTGACTCATAGTTGACTTTTGGTCAAATGGTCAACTCTGGTCAACTCCTAGTCCAATCTAGGTCCAATGTTGACTTGCTGTTGACTTTCAGCCAAAACTGTCAACTTTGATCAAACAGGGTCAACTCTAATCTAAGTATCACATTCCTAATATTTACCTACCAAGATACCATATACCTTGGTCATATTGGTATCCCAATACCAATACCAATACCTTGGTCTGAATTCAATACCTTAACCTAGGTAAATATATACCTTAATACCCAAGATAACAATCCTAGATATCTAGCAACTACCCTTGCCTTAGCATTATCATGCTTCTTCTCCCCTCCTCTCTTTCCTGTACCTGGCAGAGCCTCCACTACTCATGTTTTTTCCCAACTTAACATACATTTCCTGATACATGCATTAGTTACCTCTCTAATATATATGCAACTTATATTCCTTTGTATGTACAACTTGTGTACCCAAACTCACACAACCCTCTAACCACTGCCCTGAAACTTATCCTCTAATACAAACATCACATTGATACATGAAGCCTTAACTGACCACACAAGAGCCATATTGGCTAAACAGGCCACTGAACTAATTCCCATAAAACTCCAATTCAGTGAGCAGATGCCCCAAAGCAAAATCATGTTTGCATATGCCCATACACTCACTGAACAACCACAAGAGCTAAGGCATGAGAGGAAGGCTCACTACCAAGCTCTAATACATTTGCTCAAATGTCTAACCACAACTAAGGAGCACAATGTCAAGTGTCAAATCCCAAAATTGTGAACACAAGAACCCAAAACCCTGATACCCAAATCTCTGAAACTCTATATGCCAAAGACCCAAATCTGATACAAATTATACTGGTACTATCGAATGCACTAACCACTCAACTAACCATCACTCACCCAAACTCTGGGACCAAAACTCAAGGCCAATGGCCAATGGCCAAGTGCCAAATCTCCTGCTGCTGCTGCTCGCATGCCCGAGCCATCCCTTGCTGCTGCTGCTGCTGCTTCTGCATTTGCTTGCTTTGCAAAGCCAAACATGGCTGCTACAATACAAGAAATGCAAGGCAGAGCAAGCCAAAGGCAAGCTTGCCCGACCACCCATGGACACTAACTTACCACTATTCCCAATTACTACTCCCAGATCAACTTAACTGAACACTATGAAACCACACTAAATACACTATAGGATATTCTCTAAAACTACTATAAGGATACACTACGATATCCTAATCTCTGATACTCAAACCAAAATAGGACACTAATACTAAAGTAGCCAAAGCCCAAGTGGTTAGCCAATGACCAACACTCAAAGCTACCTATAGCAGTGCCTTTGCTGCATTGCATTGGCCAAGGGAGCAGGGCTCACTGCCTGGTCTGACCGAGAACCAAAAGTGGCCAGGCTCGAGTCACACTGCAATGTGCAGTACAGGCCCAAAACTCCTATAGCAGTGCAGTTAAGGCATGTTGCTGCTACTTGCTTGCTTTGCAATGCAAGGCAAATCCAAGTCAGTGCAAGCTGTTGCTAACAAAGTGCGCACAACCTCACTCAAAAACTGACACCATACACACTCTTATACATATCCCCTAAAACACACACACACACACACACACACACACACACACACACACACACACACACACACACACACACACATATATATATATATAAATATATATATATATATATATATATATATATAATATAAACCTGAAATCTCTCATGAGCTCTGCTAGGGTTTCTGTAGGAAATAATAATGCCTTGTTTTTATTGCTAGGATTTGTTACAATATATATAGTGTCTACATTTGGACTTATGGGCCATATTTACATGACAAATATGATCTAACAATCTAACACCCCCCCCCCTCAAGTTGGAGCATGCAAGTCACAAATGCCCAACTTGGGAAGGAAAGAATCAAATACTTGCTTTCCAAGGGGCTTAGTGAAGATATCAGCCAGTTGAGTAGAAGTAGGAACATGCAAGGCTATTACGGTGCCATCTCTAATAGCATCGCAAACAAAATGCAAATCCACCTCAATATGCTTACTGCGCTCATGAAACACCGGGTTCTGAGCCAGGTGCAGGGTTGACTGACTGTCATAATATACCGACATAGCAGACTCCTGGTGAACGCCCAAACACGCCAATAACTCCTTCAACCATTTCAACTCACAAACAAGCGCAGCGAGAGATCGGTATTCAGCTTCAACGGAAGATCGGGAAACAGTTGGTTGCTTCTTGGTCTTCCAAGAAATAGGAGACCCCTACAGAAACACCAACCAGCCTGTAACAGAGCGGCGAGTCAAGGGACAGCTGGCCCAGTCGGAATCACACCAACCAGAAAGACGAAGATCACAATCAGCTTTCAAAAAAATATCCTATCCCGGTGCATGTTTGAGATATCTAACAACTCTCAAAGCAGCTTGCCAATGATCTTGTCGAGGCTCCTGTAAGAATTGAGACAAGATATGCACAGCATAGGCTAGGTCAGGGCGAGTAAATGATAGATAAATCAACCTCCCAACCAGCCTCCGATAAGGCTCTGCATCCGCCATCTTTGGACTAATCGATTCTGTCAGATTGTGATTGGGCTTCATGGAAAAGCCAGCAGGTCGAGACCCCATCAAGCCGCATTCTGAAATGATGTCCAAAGCATACTTTCTTTGACACAAGGAAATGCCTTCTACACTCCGAGCCACCTCTATGCCAAGAAAGTACTTCAACACACCAAGGTCCTTCATGTGAAAGCAAGAACTAAGATACTTTTTGAAAGCATCTAAAGCACCTGAGTCATTACCAGACACAATCATATCATCTACGTAGATTAAAACATGCAACTCTACCTTTCCTTTAAAAAGAGAGAAAAGGAAATAATCGGAATGAGATTGAATAAATCTATAGGATATCAGGGAAGCAGTAAGCTTAGCAAACCAACAACGTGGTGCCTGTTTCAATCCATATAGAGACTTACGCAGGCGACACACTTTGTTAGGTTTACTATGCGAAAAACTTGACGGCAACTTCATATACACTTCTTCTGTCAGATCGCCATGAAGAAAAGCATTGTGCACATCCATCTGGTGTAAAGTCCAGCCTCTCACAGCTGCAACAGCCAAAAATGCTCGAATTGTAGGCATCTTAGCTACCGGGGCAAATGTCTCTGAATAGTCGATCCCCTCGACCTGATGATTACCGAACACAACCAGCCATGCCTTTAAGCGCTCAACACTGCCGTCGGATTTGTACTTTATTTTGTACACCCATCTACTTCCCAATGCTTTCTTCCCAGGAGGCAAATCGATAAGACTCCATGTTCTATTATCTTCCAGAGCCTGTATTTCAGTTTGTATAGCCGCATGCCAGCCCGAATCTTGCGAGGCCTGGCGATATGAAGTAGGCTCAACACCTGCAGTGATAGCTGCAAGAAAATCTCTGTGTCCAGCAGTAAATATGTCATAACTTAGAAATTGTGTTAGAGGATACGAAGTACCTGAGGAAGTGATGGGAATAGATGAAATGAGGTGAAGGGGGGCTTTTACTTCGAACAGCATTCGTCACAAAATCCTATAATCGCACTGGCTGTGATTTCTTTCTCATTCCTCTTCCCAATACTACCTCGTCGGGCACCTCTGGCAACACTGTATCCCCTACATCATCAGTAGTATCCGTATCACTCCCAGCAGACTCTTCTGTCAATACTTCTGTATCTACCTGTGCATCCTCGCCACTCGGTGCCGAGCCACCATCAACCCCTTCGGCCTCAGCAACCGTAGCCGGCACCATCCCAAAGACCTCTATATCGTCTTTCGGTACCTCAACGGATGTATAGCGTGGCGCTGAAGACATCTCGCTAGCAGAGCCACACCCAGGAAATTCTTTTTCATAAAAAGTAACATCACGGGACACAAAAAATTCACCAGTCTCCAAATCATACAGTTTCCATCCCTTTTTATCAAGTGGATACCCAACAAAGATACATTTTCTGCTTCTGCTAGCAAATTTATCATGTCGGGATTTTAAATCATACGTATAGCATAGACAACCAAAAATACGTAGATGATCATACGAAGGAGCCGAACCATATAAAACTTCATAAGGAGACTTAAAATGCAAGATACTAGAAGGGGTTCTATTTATCAAATAACATGCAGCTAGAACACATTCTCTCCAAAAATCTACGAAAAGAGAACCCTGAAATCTCAATGCCCTGGCTACATTTAAAATATGTCGATATTTTCTTTTCACCCTTCCATTCTGCTGAGGTGTCCCAACACAGGATGTTTGAAACAATATACCTTGAGATGAAAAATAATCTCGTAAACAATTAAATTCAGTACCATTGTCACTCCGCATACGACGTATATCAGCCCCAAACTGACGCTTCACCATAGCAATGAATTTAAGAAACATAGAATAAACAGCACACTTATCCGTCAATAAAATAACCCAAATAGCTCTAGAAAAATCATCCACCAAAGTCAAAAAATATCGTACCCCATTAGATGACGGAACACGATATGGTCCCCACAGATCACAGTGTATAAGTTCAAAGCATCTCAAAGCACGACTACTACTATCAGGAAAGGCATCACGAGTCTGTTTAGCTTCATGACAAATATCACAAGCCTTATGAGAAAACACACTACTACCAGAGAGAAAAGGTAAAGTCTGCATTACTTTATCTGAAGGATGCCCCAGTGTACTATGCCACACCTCGGAATTACTCTCTTTGCGTGCCAGGATCACAGAAGCCAAAGAAGCTGGAACCTCCCCCAAGAAGTAAAGTTCACCCCTCTGTTCACCTGTCCAATCACCATCCTCGTACTTCGGTCCTGAACAAAACATAAATCAGGAGTAAATAACATATCACAATTTCTGACACCAATCAATTGGGAGACAAAGATCAAATTGCAAGTCAATATCGGAACATAAAGAACATCCATCAACACCAACGAAGCAGTCAAAAATACTTTGCCTCTCAGAACAGCCTCAATAGTGCTTCCATCAGGCAAAATCACAGGACAGACAGGGCCCTCAAAGCAATCAACTAAACAGTTACGAGAGCCTGTCGCATGAAGAGTAGCCCCAATATCGAATATCCAAGGGACAGAAGAATTCTTACCCATCAGACGATCAGAGTTTGAAGAACCAGAGTTGGAAGAATTGTCGTTACCCAGCAAGCTCATCAGTTTCTGCCATTGTTCACCTGAGAGTGGTGAAGGATACCCTCCATGCATCATATCCGTCGAACTTCCAGCAAGACCAACAGGAACACCATGACCAGCAGCGGTGACATGATGAACAACCCCTACGCCACCAGCACTACGACCCCCATCACGTCTCTGTGGTAGTACCGGGCCTCTGCCACCACCAGCACCACGTCCGCCCTCACGCCGAGGACGAGTCTTCCATCACTCTGGATAGCCAATCATGGCAAAGCAAGTTGCAACATCATGACCTATTTTCTTGCAATGAGTACAGATCATACCTAATTTGTCCCTGGAATCTGAGGTCCTACTATTAGAAGTAGAAGACGGACGAGGTAAAGTATTGATAGCCAGCGTCAACACCTCCTCACCAGCAGATTGGAACTGAGTTTTTCGCATATCCTCCTCCTCACGGACTGCCTGGTATGCCCGATCTAAACTTGGCTGAGGATCCTAAGCCAGAAGATTAGATCGGATATGACCATACAACTCAGCATTCAACCCATACATAAAGTCCTAAAAGTGGTCTTCATCCCTCATAGCCTGTAGCTTTGCAGCAAGTTCACCACAGGTACAAGAAGGCAATGAGAAATAAGCAGCTTGTTTATCCCACAAAGACTGCAAATTTCCAAAGTAGGTTTCCACAGACATCAAAACCGTCTGTTTACACTCAGCCAAAGCCACCTTAATTTGTTGCTTCCGAGTCCCATTGCTAACAACAAATCTTTTCTCCAACAAGTTCCACAATGGATAAACCTCCTCAAAGTACGACAAAGATTTCTTCAGAGACGGAACAATGGTATTAAGAACCCATTGAACCAATAGAGCTTGCACGCATATCCAATCAAGCAATTTGCTAGCATCATTAACAGGTTTGACTTCAGTACCCTCCAGAAAAGTGATCTTTCGCCGAAAGATCAGGGAGAGACGTATCGACCGAGACCACTCAGCATAGTTCGGTCCACAAAAAATAATAAGAGTAATGATATTTCCTGGTTTATCAGCAGAACTCAGAAAATATGCATCCTTCGGATTAGGACAATTTGGGTTGTATGCATCGCCACCGCCAGTCGCGATGGAGTAGCTGGACGCAGCATCATCTGCCATCGCGGATGTCGGGTGTACAAAAATTTTGTACAACTCCGACGAATCGGCCGCAGATGGACGGGGTCGGTGGCGAATCGGCCGCGATCAGGGGCACCGGATCTGGCGCGAAGGGGCGAGCGGATGTCGGGTGTACAAAAATTTGTACAACTCCTGACGAATCTGCCACTGATGGACGGGGTCAGGCGCACGAATCGGTGCTGTCGGGCACGGATCGGCGCTGTCAGGATCGGGATCGGGCGGGCGCGGATCGACGCTGTCGTGATCGGGCAGACACGGGCGCGGTCGGCTTTGCTTCAAAAAAACCTAGGTAAAGTCTGGAGTAAATATGTTATAACCCCGAGCGCGTCTGGAGGATGTACTGGTGGAATGTAGACACTTGGATCCGGTCGAAGTACTTGTTCATGTGGAAAGACGAAGCAAGCACATCCCGAGATCAACAGCGCATCCCATGAGAAACCAGTACATCTTCACCGAGAGGGTCTTTCTCATGGAGGGTCTTGACAAGCTAGATCAACAGAACATCCCTTTTTTTAAAAAAATGGTGCACCAGTCGGAAAAGGATGTATTAGAAAGAGGCAGCCGAGATCAACAGCCGAGAGACGTAGCCGAGAACAGCCGAAAGACGTAGCCGAGATGTCAAGCGGCAGGGGTGGGCGCGGTCGGCTAGGGTAGGGTTTCTCTGGACGGCTAGGGTTTTTCTGGAGGCTCTGATACCATGTAGGAAATAATAATGCCTTGTTTTTATTGCTAGGGTTTGTTACAATATATATAGTGTCTACATTTGGGCTTATGGGCCATATTTACATGACAAATATGATCTAACAATCTAACAGTTTCCCCAATGACGGTGAATACGCCTCCCCCTGCCTCCCGAATCCTCCCGGGGGAGGGGTCCGACGGAACGGAGGGAAGGGGGGTGGACGGCTACACCTCACCGACGGCGGAGGCAAGGGGACCCCCCCAGACGGGAGGGTGTCGGGCGACAGCAGCGCGGGGGGCGTCGGGGACAAGGGCACCTCCCAGGCGGGGGGGTCTGGCGGCGGCGGCAAGGGGACCCTCCCAGGCGAGGGGGTCCGACGGGGGGGGGGGTCGGCTGGCTCCGGCGGAGGCCCCCTGTGTGGCGGGTCGGGGTTGGACGTGGGGCCGACACCGATTTTCGAGTTCGGGTCGGGATCTTCGTCGGAGGTGGACGGAACTGGAGAGGCCGGCTGGCAGACGGTGGTGAGACGTCGGGCTGGAGGGCGACGAGGGGCCCCGACTCAAGAGAATTATGGGCGTCGGCCATCGATAGGCTCAGTTGATCCCCGTCGCCGTGGGGGAGGTACGGTGCGCACAGTGCCTGGATGACGGCCAAAGGCGACGGTGGCAGAGAAGGCAAAGGTATTGCTGTTGATACCGGTAGGCAAGGCCCGGGATCTGCGAGCCCTCCAATCAGGACTCACACTGAGGAGCAGAGGCCTCGGTCATGGAAGGAGGTGTGCACGCCAGTGGAGACGAAAAGCCCGCTGTCGATGGAATTTGTTACTCCGATGGCAGTTGGAGGAGGGCTCCGGGCATACTTTCCTGCAGAGAAAATTACGAAGGTTTCTGACTTCTGGAAGAATACCTTGGTACTGTATGTATTAGGGAACAAGCCGTTCTATGGTCAAATTCGGGGATATGCGGAGAGAGTATGGAGACCCAAAGGCAGCATGAAATTCTTCTCCCGGGAGAACGGGTTTTACTATGTCAAGTTTGGGCTAGCGGAGGATGTGACCAGAATTCTGCAGGGAGGGCCCTGGTCATTTGATGGGAGGCTCATCATATTGAAGGAATGGACGCCGGAGCTGAGATGTGAGAAGGAGGTGCTGAATGCTATCCCCATCTGGATCCGATTCCCAGAGTTCTCGATTAAGTACTGGAGTATTCCGCTCCTCATGAGACTTGCCAGCCTCGTAGGGAAACCGATCAAGGCAGACGAAGCCACTGCTTTCCGCACCAGACTGATGTATACAAGGGTCTTTGTGGAGATCAAAGCGGGATCAGAACTACCGAGTAGGCTTGAATATCAAGTACCGTCCTGGAAGGTCCTGACACAGTCGGTGGAGTATGACTGGGTTCCCCCCATGTGTTCCTACTGTGAGAGCTTTGGGCACGCTACTAGTGCATGCAAGTATAAGGGGAATGAGGCTGCCAGGCCACCGACGGCTCAGGCGGAGGCATCTGGGATGGAGATGGCTCCTAGACACTTACCTGGGGAAGCGTCGACAGACAGACATATAGAGGAGGACATGGTGATGGAGGTCGACGGGAGGATGGAGACAGGATCACAGCAGAGATAGGAGAGTACGCAGGGCGTGCTGGTTACTTTCAAGCCACAGAGGAACATGGTGACCAGGGGTACGGCACGGCTGGCAGTAGTTAGAAGGGGACGGAAGCTTCTACGGCGATCATGGTTTACACCAGCAGGAAAAGACATGCTCCGGCCACGTGGGAGGACATCCCTCAGGGAGGGATCAGGACGACCAGACTGAGGCCAATCCTGACTGGGCACTTACACTTAGCAGGATTCAGGCACATCTTGCTCCTTCCTCTATGGTGGATGCTGACATTGATCAGGCGGATGAGACACTTCCCTCGAGTGTTGATCCAGACGAGTTTTAGGAGGACCCCACATTTATTAATTAATATCGGTCCTAGCATGGAACATTAGGTAGGGTGTTTCATTGGTCGCTCGAGAGAGATTGGAGGAGTTTTGAGGAGAGAGGCTTGTGACATTGTCATTTTGCTGGAGACGAAGATCAGAGGGGCCGCGATGCTCTCGCGTAGGACTCCAGCAAACTGGACCACATTCACAACTTAGATCTATGCGATACGGCAAGGATCTGGGTTAGATGGAACCGAGACAGTTGGGAGGGGGTTTAGATCCAGAAATCGGAACAACTCATTGGCATTTCTTTTGAGAACAAAGGTGGGTTCCGCTTCATCCTAGGTGCTATATACGGGCACAATGATAAAAGACTCCGGGAGTCCCTGTAGGTGGACATTGTGCACCTGGGTCAGATGGCGGACAACATGCATCTTCTTCTGCTTATCATGGGGGACTTCAATGCTATGTTGCTTCGCCAGGAGAATGTGGGAGGTTATCCTGTTCCGGATTCGATCTTATATGACTTCCAGAGATGTCTGCTTCTGTTTGGGATGAGAGGGCTGGAGAGAGCTGGCCATATCTGGACCTGGCACAACAAGGCTGCACATAATCGGATTGCATGTCAGTTAGATCGGGCCTTGGACAATAGTGATTAGTTCCGGTGCTTCCCTAATTCTGTAGCAGAAGGACTTGCGGCTGGTATTAGCGATCACTCTCCTATCCGAGTTGGTCTTTGTGAGAGACCTGCTTTGCGGTCGAGGCCGTTTCGGTATAACAATAGCTGGTACCTGTCTGCAGGATATAAGGAGGTGGTTACGGGGGAGATGCAGCACTTCCGAGAAGGCACGGCTCAGTTCCGCATGGTTCATAAACTCAAGCAGATCAAGCGAGCACTCAGGGGATGGGTGAAGATGAGACCGTGGACTTCTTTGGCGAAAAAGGAAGCCGAGCTTCGGGACATACAGGTGGCTCTACAAGCTGACATTCTGGATGGGGAGTTGGCGGCTAGGGAGAAGATCCTGATAAAAGAGGTCAGCACCATGAGATTACAGGAAGAGATTAGTGCGGCACAGAGGGCTAAATACACCTGGCTCAAGGATGGTGACCGTTGCACCAAATTCTTCTATGATGTAATCCGCACTCGGCAGCACCGAAACAGCATCCCCAGACTTCTGAATGGTGAGGGACATCTGGCAGGGGACCCGGTGGAGATTCAGGAGGAGGCCGTCAGATTTTATTCTGACTTATACCAGCAGACGGATTACACTAGTACGTTTCCAGCCCTTGTCACGAAAAGGCTGGTGACGAACCTTGGAAATCGCCTGCTATTGGCCCCTGTGAGACTGGAGGAGGTGGAAGACATTGTGATGAGGGCTAATCCCAACAAAGTACCTGGGCTAGATGGCTTCTCTTCAGGGTTCTTTAAGCGACACTGGGGTGTGCTTAAGTACCATGTTTTGGAGGCAGTTCAGGAGTTCTTCACGGAGGACAGACTTCTGAAGGAGATGGACCACACTTTCTTGACGCTGGTTCCTAAGAAGGAGGGCGCAACCTCGTTTGCTGACTTTAGACCCATTGCTTGTTGCAACTTTCTTTATAATTTTATTACCCATCTTATGTACAGGCGTATGGAGGGAATTATGCAAGGATTGGTATCCCAGAATCAGGCAGCTTTCATCAAGGGTCGATCGATAGCGAAGCACAGCCTTCTTGCTCATGAGATGGTGAGGGTGTTCAGCAAACCTGGGGGGATAAAGGCTTGTATGAAGCTGAATCTACGGAAAGCCTATGATACAGTCAACCGGGACTTCCTGTGTCACCTGATGCTCGCCTTAGGGTTCGATGAGAGGTGGGTTACGATGGTAAGGGAGTGTATCTGCTCCCCTACTTTCTCAGTCCTCATCCAGGGCACACCACATGGCTTCTTCAGGAGCAACAGGGGGTCGAGGCAGGGTGACCCCCTCTTACCGTACTTGTTCCCCTTGGTGATGGAGTATTTCACTTGCATGATTGACACGGTGGTGCATAGCAAGAGGATCGTTTCCCTGTTTCGATTGGTGAGACCATCACATCTGATCTATGCTGATGACTTATTGGTGCTTCTCCAGCCTTCCATGCGGGATATGACAGTACTATCAGACATTATGGAGGAGTTTAGGAGGCTATCTGGACTTCAGTTAAATCGAAAGAAAAGCAGAGTCTACTTCAGCTCTCGCTGCACGCTTAAGGAGGAGAGAGCCTTCACTCTGGGAGTAGAAAAAGGTGAGCTCCCAGTGAAATACCTGGGGGTTCCGCTGACGGTCAACTACGCCAGAGAGCAGGATTGTCACAGCTTGGTAGATTTTGCTCAGAGGAGAGTCGAAGGATGGCAGGCTGCGGGTCTATCTTTTGACGGATAGATTGAGTTGGTGAGGTCAGTTATTGCTGAAATCACGATGTTCTGGCTCCAGTCTATACAGATCCCGAAGGCCACTATTCGGAAAGTGGAGTCCATCTGTACTGACTTTATCTGGAGGGCAGGGATGCATGCGATCTCCTGGGACCAGCTATGTCATCCCCGGGAGGAGGGTGGAGTGGGGCTGCGGCCTCTACATGCGGTCAGGAAGGCAGCTTGTGTGAAGATGGCCTGGAGATTCATCAAGGAGGGTCGCTATGGGCGGAATAGATGGCGAACAGATACCTAAGGCGGATGAACTTCTGGGCCTGCAGGATAGACAATAACTTCTCGGTCACGTTTAAGGCCATCCTGAGGTGTCGGCCGGTACTTAAGACCGCTATATGCAGGAACATGAAAGATGGGACGACCACTGATCTCTGGCTTGATCCTTGGTTGGGTTCCAGATCCTCGCTGGAGATATTGAAAGGACAGCTGGACAGAGAGGCAGGCATGGGGCTCACATGTAGTCGGATCATCAGAGATGGGATATGGAGGCCAGAAGAATATACCTATACAGCTCAGCTAGTCGAAGAGATATGCCTTATTACTATTGACGATAGCCAGCATGAGGACTCCTGGAGCTGGGTCGACCCTGGTTCGGAAGGAGGGAGTGGGCTATTCTGCTTTCGTAGCTGCTATGACTTGGTTCGGACTCACCACGACCGGGCTGAGGGGGTGGACTTCATTTGGGGAAAGGGGATTGCCCGAAAAATGCAACTATGTGCCTATCGACTTCTGCGGGGCAGACTGATAACGAGAGACAGTCTTCTCAGGTTTGGAATGCAGATCCCAGATGCAATGTGTGTGCTATGTCATGGAGAGGACGAATCTATGGGACATCTCTTCTTTGTATGCCTGACGACCTGGCACATTTGGTCTGAGTAGTGCGTGCAGCTGAGAGGAGGAGTTGCTGTGGATAGAGATCAGGAGCATTCTTAGCTGGATCTGAGATCACAGAGGCCGAGATCCGGGGTGGTCCAGAAAAGCCAGAGTTCGTCTTGTCGCTTCCGTTTGGCACATCTGGAAGGAGCGAAACAGACGTATTTTCGAAGGCCTAATGGCCCCATAGCATTTGGTTGGGGCATGAGAAGTTGTGATATTATGTATTGTAATACCTTTACCGCTATGTGCGAGGAATAAAATTCACCCTTATTCCAATATATATATATATATATATATATATATATATATATATATATATATATATATATATATATATATATATTAGGGTAAAAATACTTAGAAACTCTTAGGAATGCCTAACTAAAGGATAACCAAGCTAAACATATAATCAAAACTGAAAACAAAGCCAAAAATAGCATATGGGGCATTCCTACAAACATTTGATGTGTTACTCTCGGATTTCTTCCATGAGTGACACAAAACCTAACCAAACTTCCAAATGAGGACTCAATAGAGCCTCAAAACTAATCCTAAGGGCTATCCCTACCCATGGGTGAGTTTCTTTGGGCTCAATATCAGAAAGTGGATTCAAATGACAAGTTTAGAAAGAGTTATACCTATTGGGAGTTGTTTCCCAATGAACAATCCAATGGATAGGAACACAACATGAAAATCCTTAGCAAATGAACTCTCCTACTTGCTGCTAGCTCTACACTCCTTGTAGACACCTCCTTCTTGAGAGATTGTGAGGAATGGTGGAGAAAAGAGTGAGATTGGGAAAGAAATCAATGGTGGAAGCTCACTTTTTGGGAAGAACTTCTAATTTGGGAAGATGGAGGCTAGAATGAATGAAGTGAGTATGGAGAGGGAGCCCTATATGGCTGGCCATGCTATTCTAGGTTAGAAATTAATCACAATGTCTAATAGGCCCTCTTAGTTGTCATTTGGCTAATCAAAAACAATGTGAAGGGTTGGGGTTATTTTGGGACAAGAACCTAGTCTCTTAATGTACTAATTGGTCATGAGTGATTAGCCTAATTGCACTAACCTAATAAGTTAGTTTATGGACCATGCCTAGCTAATTATTGGACTCTGAATTAGTGTCTAAGCTAACCGGACCACTAACACAAGTCAAAAATTAGACTAGTCTAACCCAACCAACTAATTCCAAATAATTCAAACTGATACATACAATATTTATTATTAATATTCACAATATGAACAATTTATAAAAATGACAAATTTATCCTTATTTTTGAAAACTGGTAGTTACAATCCTTCCCCCTAGAAAAATTTTGTCCTCGAAATTTAAGTTTGTCGTACTCTTCTTAAGGTCATGTCCCCAACAATCATGGTCTAAGAAAACCTTATCTAAATCATACAATTTTATTGAAAGAAACAACGTACATGGTCATGACATGCAATATCAATTTGAGGTCTCATCTAACCATACTAACCATATTATAGCACAAGACAAGCCATAAGGTACCAAGAACAAACAAACAATGGTGGAGGTGCATCATCAACTCATCTCAAAAGACATACTAATATCTAGGTCAAATACTAACCTCCAACTAGGTCTAGTGGCTGGAACTCCCTCCTGGAATCGGGGCCTCGACTATGATAGCTGCAGTAGGACAGTCTTACATCATGTGTGCAGCTGACCCACAAAACATGCACAACTTTCTTCTCCTACAATCGGACCACACATGTCCAAGCTTTCTACAGTAAGCACAGGTAGGCACTCGCTCAACTGGCCTCTGCTGGGCAGGAATCCGAACTGGAAAGGATGGCACATGCTGAAGGTCTGGATGCTCTTGAGGCTCTGGGTGGATATTGCTCCTCGTCCTCTTAGGACTAGGCTCTCCTCGAGAATGCACTAGGTCCCACAGCTGTTTGACCCTCTAGTCCTGCTCCCTCAGGATCTCGGTCTGAACTCTCTGTGTCTCTAACACATCCAGGAGAAGTCCAGATATCTGAGTTCCATCAGGGAACAAATCTCTTGAGAATATGGTATGGGGTACCACTTATAATACTACTGGTATACTATGGTTTCAGGCCATGGGCATACTCAACTTACTGGCACAAGGCACTAGCTCCACTATATAATACTTGGATGGTACTCCCATACTATGTTACTCATGTCTCTCCTCTAACAAGTCACTAGAATATTGGGGCCTAACCCTCTATAAGACCTAAATACTCCGGCTCTTGCTACTAGGGTATTCCTAGTCTGGTACCTAGTGCAAATAATACCCTGACACTCATTACTTACTCTAGGGTTCTCATCTATAAATAGTTACCAAAACACATACTATTATTTCCTAACCATACTCTAAACAGTTAATACTAATACTCAAGGACGCAGACCCATTACAATCCGCCAAACCTTCACACTATGGAAGAGCTATAAATGAAATAAAACTCTACAAGAACTGGACTAAAAAGAACTGAAAGCATCCATATTCCTAAGTTAATTGATGACGAAATATAATTCTATAATAACAGAAGTGAATGATAGAGATGATATGTTAAGAACCTCCTCAAGATACAATCTGATAATCATACGCGTCTGTCCAAAATCATGATACTCGAAATTCTTGCCATGCCAGTAAGCAAGGCTGCGATAAACGGTAGATTCAATAACTGGGATATGCACCTCTATAATCATGTCGTCTAGAATCCTCGCTATGACGACTAGTATAGCTACGAGTAATTCTAAATCTCATAACCAAGATATATACATCTGAAATCAGGTCTCCACGTTTTTGCCATGCCGGCTAATATGGCTGCGATAAACTCCAGGCTCCATAACCAAGTAGACGTTTTACCTTCCCTGTTGTCCTCGTCAACATATGTTATCAGAAGATACCGTAATCCAATCCATAAAATTCATCTCGATATAAAAATCAAAGTCAACAACGAACCATCAAAATTACATTCAATAATAAGAAGCAAGGGTGAATAGAAACAAGAGAAAAGGATTTCGAATTGACGTTCAAACAAGATTCTCAAGGGTCGTCCCAGGAATCTCTCCAGAAGTCCTAACTGAGATTGAGTAACTCCTATCATAACTTAGAACCTATATCCTAATAGCAAGCTTGTAGCAGCGCTCTAAGTCGAGCACCACTACGACATCGCACTAGTTGTGACCTCGACCTGCATGGGCTACCATAAAAACGTGTCACGACCCGCACCCTGATTAGGGGGACGAGCATGTGGGCACGTCCAGCCTACGCCGCAGAGTCAGTGGTAGAACGCTGTATAGGTCAACTAGAAATATATCATCTAGACACAATATATATAAACATGCCATCTCCGTACGGAGGTATAAAGTCATAACTCAATCATAAGACATCTAAGGAAGATAGCACAAAATATGATAAGATAGGATATGTCATGCCCCGCTCCCGTAGGAACGATCGTTCTCGCTAAAGCGTGATGCCGCGTGAGTCAAGATTGCGCTCACGCAAGACAGGTCCATAACGGCCAATTAGAGGCTAAGCGACGGGGGTCGTCGCACAGAAGTCCCAAGCAGAAATATTGAATAGTCAGCAGCAAAAATTGAAGCAAAACACAAGTCATGCAAAATACTCTTTTATTGATATTGAACAAAGATTACAATGTGGACATGAAGCCAAATTACAAGTCTCTCAAGCTCACTTTTCTCTCATATTATAAGTTACTCTGTTTTCTTTCATTTCTTAATACAAGCTTTAAGGCGACGAGTGGTAGAATCTACGGAATGGCGATGTCCATACATTATGTCCCGTATAAGTTATGACTCCATGCGGCCGCACGCCTCGAAACGCTAAGGGACTCCGTGTCTCGACGCATCCAAGCGAGCTTCGTGCCATCGGGCTTCTATCTCTGCCTGTACATGAAAACTGTGTGGGTGTGAGTACTCAACTGTATTGATGGATTGAGCTTTTTGCCTACCCATACAAAACTGACATGTTCATTTACTTTGTGCAACTTAATTCCCTTTTGAATTGTCTTGATAGTCTTCCCTTAGGATCAATTTTAGGATAGAGACACCTTGGCCTATACTTGGCAACGCAATGACAGGGTCGTGCTATACTCTATCTGTGGCTTCAATATATTCGAGGCAGTGCCTCGTCGAATAGAAACTTATGCAACTCGACCGTGCCAGGACTTTCACTTATTTTTATGTGCCTCTAGACCATTCTCGTACCAACAACGTCAAGGGGATGACTCGTGCTGGTCGTGCTAATAAACTTGATCGTGCCTTAAGATCGAGGCCGTGCCTCCCAAGGATCAACCAGACTTAACCAACTTGCCCTACGGCCCTTCCTGACTAAACTCGAGATGACTCGATGACGAGGTCACATTCATCCCAAGCACGTGTCCTTGCTATAGCCAAATCTTAGGCTCCAGAATGGTGCTGCAACCGTGCACACTAAACCCGCACCGATTCAAGGTTAGCGCTTACTATAAGTATACCTTGTTAACCCAACTCGTAACTTGCTAGTATTCGATGCAATCCAAAGGCATACACGCGGATAGCCGCTCTTATGCCGACACATCTATATGAGCGGTCACTTACAATGTCAAGCTATACTGGATCTTTGCATACGGTGACCATTCGTGTGCGAGGTACGAGCTCCCATCGAATGACCCGTCGCCTACATTATAACGGTTCACTTTTATCGAGTCGTACCGTCGATGAAGGCCGTACAATATCTGCAATTCCTCCTAGGCCGACACGAACCCAGTACCCCGGGATCGTTCGAGGAATTTTCCCTTACGCGCAAGTTGTCTAATGATCATGCAAGACTCAACTCGATCTACCAAGTCCTTCCTTAATCATGACCATGCTTTCCAACTTTCTATCGAGACTCCCAAGTAGCAGGACCGATCTCGTGAACTTTCTTATCGAGACTCCCAAGTAGCGGGACCGATCTTAGCGACAACCAGTCGTATGAACTTCTATCCTGTGAAATTCAGGGAATGACTACCAAGTAGTCTTCCATCTTAACTTGAACAGGACATGTTCCTTTGTCCGTGGCATGCTTCTCCCTTAACCAACCGTGGCTCGTACCTTAGACAGACCTTGTTCTCTAGGCGACACTATCGCTCAAGTCACATACTTTATATGACGAGCCTTGTTCTCGTGGGACTATATGACTTGACAACCGCAAACAACAGAGAATAGTGCTTGCTATGACTTCGATAGCCCAGCCAAACTCTTGTCTAACTTATTCGTATAATGACTTGACTAGCAAAGGCTATGCCAAGCCTTGCATCGAGGGAACGTGCTATGCACGCGGTCGACTTGAACAACCAAGTTCTTTGGGTGCCTAGACAAAAGCCATAAGCCGTACAATACGACTTAAACCACGGGACAAACGAAGGCTATGCCAAGCCTTGGACGACGGGACCGTGCATGTTTATCAAGCATATACGCAGGCGACGCCTATAATTTAGGCTAATTCTAGGTTTGTGGCGAATACCAACTTTTCTTCTCCTAAGCTACGGAACGAAGGACCGAGTGTCATTTTGAAAGCACGCTGAGCAAACTTCTAAGTCGACCGTAGGACCTTTTTCCATGTTCTAACACATTCCGATCCGACTTGGAATTATTTCCTTAGCTATGCGGATGCGTCTCTTTTATTATCAAGCCTACTTGTGCATTTGAAAACTTTTGTTTTATTATTGTGAAGGCCAAGCTGAGACAAGTTCACCAAAGCCACCCACCTGAGTGAGTCTTCGAACAAGCCCATGTATGGCCAATTCCGAATGCCGTCGGCATTTCGATTCCTCCGATTGACTGAGCGGGACGGGGCACTACATCATACACCACTCAGAAAAAGTTTCATCCTCAAAACTAACTGAGTATTTACTCATCGACTTATCACTTTATTCAACATTCTATAACTCTCGCACACACTACGCCTATGAATTTCTTCTATTCGAGCCAAGCTCGCACTACCGTCAATCTTTTCTTTAAAACATGATTTTAAAATCCTCGACACTTTTTTGTTCCTCAAGTCTCACTTGAATTCAACATATCACTTGCTTGGATCGGGCACATATCTCAGGCGTCCCCAAAATACATACATTTCAGCCAAGCCGCATGATAGAGAATTCGTCATTCTCACTCGAGTCATATCGTGCACATATTCAGGTGTCCCTGAAATACATGCATGTCAGCCGAGTCTCGTGAGGGGTATTTTCATGCTCTAGAATCATTCTATCCATCCATACCAATCCTCAAGATCAATCATTCCACTGCTAACTCTTGCAACATGGACGTCTCGCCTAACATGCTAGGTCATTTCTCATGGCTAAAGTCAATGTTAGGATTGGAATCATAGTTCCCCAATAATAATGCCAATACTGACCCCAATTCTAGGGTCAAACCAAGTTGATAGTACGAGATTTTTTACCCAAGCTCGCACCACTCAGATTTCTAAACATCGAGCATATATATCTCCTATTTGCACTTGCAATACTTAGTTCAAGGGGTCTAAGTCATTCAGCAAAACCATCCTATACTGAGTCATGTTCAACCATTTCCTCGACATATCAATATCGTTCATCCAACAAGCAACTCGCATAGTCTATCTCTTCGAACAAATTCGATATAATCCGCCTATCTATTTCTCCCAAGTTAAGCACGCTACGACATGACTTGTCGCTAAACCATAATTCTCATTTCATATTTCCTTAAATCATTTATCCCAATTCAAGTAATCGATCACAAGGTCGTCTTACTTAAACAATATGTAACGCTCCAATCTCACGCGAGTCCGATTATCTACGGTCGGCATGAAATCACCATGCAACGCTCTCGCGGAATAATTGTTCTCATCGGAGCGTAACTCTTGTTTTGAGTCTAAACGAATTCATTCTCGATACACAGATTGGATGTCCTTAATCCTCAAGTTTACTCAATCATCAATCACAAGTCCGATCAATCCTCGAATCCACCTTCGCCTCAAACTACAAGTCGAAGCAATCCAAATTGCCACATCTTGATTTCCCGAGTTCGATCGTTCCCGCGACATGAATCACCATGTCCGCGCTCATGCGGAACGATCGTCCCCAAATCCGACGTGACGCATAGACGAGGCTGGAGTTGCGCTCGCGGAAGACAAGAACGTCAACATTATGGTTATCGGCGTAACCATCAAGACACGATCATTTTCATCCAACATTCATTTCATCAAAATCCCAAGCATAGCATCCATTGGAACAATAATATTTTGCACGATCGTCATTCCTCGAATCAGAGTACCCCGGAGTTATCGCATATCGATCTTTGATACGCCTCAATACCATTGATGATATACGTAACTTGACGATCTTTATTTGCAACGAATTTCGAGTCATGCGATTGATGCTATCGTACGACCTGGATAATCTTCTTATTCAAGATCAATTTCGATCATTATTCCTCAAACTAGCTACATGTTCAATTCGTTCAAATCCAAAATCACGTACATTCCTCTGACTATCTTAAGTCATCGAGCAACATATTTCCTTAAGTCGCATAGATCTATGCTAACTCAAATCATCGAGCAACATCTATTCCAATCCTAGATTCATTCTCAAATATTCAATCATTTCCAGGCACGCTATCATCTGATCGTGCTAACTTTTCGTATGTGATTCATATCGATTTTTTCGATCAAGTCATCCGTTCATACACCTTAACTTTTTCTCGATTCAATCTATCTTTTTCTTATCACTTGCATTTCGTACTCAGCGCAATTCCACTCTCGTGCGCGTTGTTTCTAGTCTGTTTGAACCAACTCGTCATAAACTTCAAGATTACAACTTACTCAATGATACTCGATCTAAGGCTTTGCGTACATGCGACGCTTGCTGATAGACTCATTGGGACCCCGTATCCTCAATCGACTAACATCCCCAAGGCTATCCCATACACCACTCAGGGATGAAGTCATTTGACATATCCTCGAAACAAGTTATGTGTCACAACCTATTATTTTGAATTCTCGTTCAGCCATTCCTTTAAAATTCAAGCACGATTTGCCCATGTCGTATCGACGATAATATCGTTCGATAGCATTTCTATAGTCATCCCATATTCTATGAATCGAGTCTAACGCATTCTTGTTCGACACAATTTTTATCTCGTACGCGACTTTGCTAAGGTTGACACGATTTTGGTGTATATGTCCAGCCCGACTTAGCCAACCGTGCTTGTTTAAAGTTACCTTGTTCAACCAATTTTTTTCTTTTGATACTTTTAAAATATTTAGACTTATTGTATGGACATCCCGTGGGGCATTTGAGAAAGAGCGTACCAGCGATATCAATTTGCGGAAACAATCAGAGTTTGTGGAACCAACATCGAAGTTAAAGAATTCAATCGAAGTCCAAGAACGTAAAGCCGTGCTCTGATACCATTATGTCACGCCCCGCTCCCGTAGGAGCGATCGTCCTTGCTAAGGCATGATGCCGCGTGATCCTAGATTG
>JANAVB010028377.1:0-35662 GCA_029216955.1 Iris pallida
TAAAAGAGGAAAAAAGGTTTTCACTAACTCACGACATTTTCGGAAAATCTCGTGAGCAGTTTAGATGGGATTTCTTCCGCTGCCAAACTTGATCACCCTCGTTTGGGAGGGAACAAATCCTCTCAAGATTTGATCAATCCAATCAAATAAAAATCTGGAGAAATCCTGTTAGGATCCCCCACAAACCCTAAAGCCTAGTCCTATATGGGAACAAATTCGTTCGTAACATGATTTCAAATCATGTATAAAGAGTATCGGTCGACAGTGAAAGAAAGAAGAAAAAAGCCTTTCGTCCAGTTCTTTCGATTGCTCAATGCTGCCCTGTTTGCGAGAGTCTCCTCTGCCATTACGCACACCTCGACGACCTTACCGTGCCGTCGATCGCCTGCAAGCCGCATACCAACAGAGCGTGCCACTGCAACAATTACAGAGTAACCACTCAAGGTACCCCTGTTCTACTCCTCATTTCTTCTAGCAAAATTTATCGTTTTGAAATCCGTAAATTCCTAAAATAGCCGAGATAATCCTCTCCAACCTTGTTCAAGTAGAATCAGTTCTGCTTGACTAGATTCATCAGAAAATCCCAGTAAAGATTAGGAAAAACCAGGATGAGTAGGACATAATTCCTCCTGTGAAACCCCAAATTGAAAGAAATTTTTTGAAACAAATAATAGAAATTTAAAATATTTAATTGAAGGAAGTCCTAGAAAACCTATAGGGCATTGAAACCCTTTTTATGAAAGTCGATTTCATCGACCGAGCACCGAGAAATCGATTTCCCAAATTGACGAAAAATTGTTTTCAAAACTGTAGAATTTTTAGAAAATTTTCCGATACGCCGTGCGCCTCGACAAACCGGACGATGTGGTTACAACCCATGAGCATGGAAAAATGCGTATGGATGTTGTCGACGTATGGGATTCGAAGGAACTCGATTTCGTTGTACGTGCGCGACAAAATCGAGGCGTATCCGCCGAGATATCCCGTATCGGCATCTTTACAAACTAGCCCATAACTTTGTGCACGTTCGTCGTATTAAGACGAAACTTGCGCCAGCAGTCGAATCATTTTTCTGGTCCTGTGTGCCAAGTTTGGTCCGATTCCGAGAAAGTCGACCAGAACGCCTATTTGGCAGGACAGCGACCCAATCTAACGGGCAAAATTGTGCACGGCCTACCGAAATCCAACCCAATCTAACGGGCAAAATTGTGCACGGCCTACCGAAATCCAACTTTGGACATACGGTTGGGTTCGTCTCATCAAACCGGACATGTAGGCATATTTTTTGACGACTTTAGAGATCGTAGGTACTGGCACGCTTTTCGGTGTAAAACGGGTCCAATGGTGGATATCGTTTTGACCCGAAATTATGATTTGCCCCTATGTCCAGAATTGGACTTATGGATAGTCTATTCTAGCTATTTTTCTCATTCTGGAAATGGTTGTGGTGTTTATTTCAGCATCCGAGGACGTTTGTGGATTTTTACTTCATTGATTATGATTTTGACCGTTGGATTTTGCTACCTCTCGTACCACCCTCATGCAAGATACCTTGCCATCTACTGTCTATGTACTTTAGCTGATATATTGCATGCATGAATTTATTTCTTATTTATTTACTGCAAGATAAACTGTGCTAAATAGTCTTATCTTTATACAATTCTATTGTTTATTTATATTCCTTGTTGCTTGCACTATGCCAATTAAACCTAGATTAGAGAGACTACCTGTATTTATTGGCCTTGACACAGGTTTGCCACACGTCAAGAGTCCTATATAGGTCTCGTACATGCGTGGTCGGCTAGCCACCAATACGTAGGGACGTTCGTTAGCTTATAACTACTATTAGGATTGCGTAGTTATTATTTTTAGAGCATTGGGCGAAGAGAATACAAGTGGACGTTAACCTCCTCCCTATCTATTGTAGACTCGCTCGAAAATGAGGACGATAGGCAGACTATATACTATAGACTCGCTCGATACTGAGGAAGGTATATAATGTTTGGACTCGCTACTGAGTATTGTATTGTTTTGTCTTATATTGACTTGACTTGGAGGTTATGCAACCATGCACTATTCTCAAAATGCATTTCCACTTAGAGTGGTTAGGTGACTCTTATCCGTTGGGTGTAGGTACCTTTGGTTTGGGTACTTATATCTGATCACGGCTTGGAACAGTAACTTGTCGCGGAATAGTTTGCCACACCTTGTCCTTGTTTGGTTGTAGGTGTGGTTTACTGCTTCGATGAGAAGGTACTGAACCTTGTTGTGGTCCGGATACCATATTGGATTCATGGCATAAAAAGATACTTCACTATAGATTAGGGGGCCATCTCCTGTCCTTATTTGGTTGGGGGATGGTGCACTAATTCAAGGGTGGAGTATTGGACTATGTTATGATCCGATTTGACTTATCATTATTGAGCAGTATTTATTCTGTTTATATGGCATGATATTATGTATCTTGTTACGTCCCTCTGAGGACCTGGTGATCTCTCCAGGTGTGTGCTATTGTCTTTTCGTAGGTGTTTTAGCCAAGGCAGTGACTTTCAATATCCTTTCAAAAATGATTGCTCTTGGATCGTCCTTTGCTTCATTTATCAAACTCTTCCATTGTTCATGTATTCCTCTCTTTTAAATAATTGGTAGTGGATTTGTCTCCGCCCAACATGTTGTACAAAGACATTCATAGTTGATTATATGATATCTTTTATTCTTTCAGTTGGTAGGTGAGATTAGTTAGCATTTGTTTTACTACATTCACATCTTATGTATACATACGAGGATTCCCTATATTCGAGTATACTTTATATGTACACAGCTTCATGTCTACGTACTTAGTCATAAGTATTTTGGGACTGGGGCATTACATTGTGCACGGCCCACCGGAATCTAACTCTAGACATATGGTTGGGTTCATATAGTCAAACTGGACTCATAGACATATAGTTTGATGACTTTTAGAGATCTTAGTTCTTGCATGCTTTTTGGTGCAAAGCGGGTCCAATGATGGAACTTGAATTGACCCAAAATTATGTTTTTGCTCTTGTGTCAAGAATTGGACTTATGGTAGGCGATCTTACACATTTCCTTTATGAAAAAAATGTTCTTGATGTTTATTTCAACATCTGGAGACATTTGTGAGAGTTGACATTCACAGCCTTTGCTTTCTAACAATCTGAGTTACTGGACTTTGTCGATTCTTCACACCATTCCATGCAAGATACCTTGCCATTATCACTGTACTTTATGCTTATTTAATTCTGCTATTTATTTTAGTATATATCATGTCTAGTTCTATCATACTGTGCGTCCAAGTCATATTTGGGTACGAGCTACTATTTTAGTCATTTTTACTATTTTCGTTATTTATTTTTTATTGACTTAGAATAGTTAACCACCCCACTGATGTGAGATATTGGTATATCTCTATGGCCATGACACTTGTGTATTACGACTTGTGAGTCTCATGTAGGACACAGACTTGCATATTCGGTTGGCCTCCGATATGTATGAAACGTGCAACAGATTAGAATAACTTCTAATAGAAATATGCATGATTAATGGACTTAGCACTTATTAGAGGTACATATGTGTTGTGTAGATAACACATATAGACATGGGAGTTGGAGAGGATAGTTCATTAGTATATGGGCCACGTTGTACTTTTCCTTTGTAACCCGAAAGCTCCATTGGAGACACGGGTGAGATGACCCTCTCAGGTTTGCCACTGTCGTTCTGCAAGAACGTTATGCGCTAAAGACCCTAATTTCCAAGCAGAAATTATGCCGGATCCTATTTATAGACAGAGTGCCCATGCATCGGAGGTTTGTTCTTAACTACATAGTCACATTAGAATGGTTAGGCACCCTTTGCCTGCAGCTTTATTTTATTTCATCGTTATAAGACATGTTGTTTCTTGTATCTTGTTGCGTCTCTCTGAGGAGCTTGTGATATCTCCAGGTATAGATGAGTAGGATTATCCACAGGAGTATGGATCAGCTTTGGACATGGCTTTTGTTGACGAGAAGATGTACCCTATTGATCCGTCCTGATCATGCCTTAGTGTTGGAGACATTTCTTTATTATTTTCCTTATCTTATGAGGACAGATTCCCTACTAGCACAGACTTACATTATAGCTATTTGGTAGTAGATTTGTCTCCACCCGGCTATCTTCACATTCGTCTATTTATTCTTCATTAATAGATTTTATTTATCATATTTACTGTGGATGAGATAGACTTGCCTGCGACTATCATTGTTATATTCGCATTACAACTTATGTATGTCTATGAAATTTCCATATATTGGATTATATTTCCATATATACAGCTGGCATGAAATGTTCCTAGTCCTAATATAAATGGGACTGGGGCATTACATATTTTTGTGGTGGCCCATGCAGGTCAAAAAATATCATATCGATTACGTAATTGTATTGATACGAGCCTGCACATAGGATTAGAAATTATGATCTCATCCACATTATGTTATCCTCTCTTTTGATTTCATTTTTCGAACTCTCATTTGATTGTTTGATTTGCCTTCTATTTGAATCTATTCTAACTTTTTTTTTTCTTTGTGCCAGTAAAATGAATTCTCGAAGAGGGCGTGTCTCTCCTCGTGCTATTACATTTGGTTTTTCAACAACTCAAGAGGAACAGACTCCATCGCAACCTCCGGTGGCAACCCTATTTACTCCTTTCCAGCAGGGGTAGTCTCGTATGACTCCACCGACGGTGCAACAGTACTCCCAGATGTATGCACCATCGTCCCGGCAGTTCGAGCAACCGACTGCAGTACCCCAGAGAGGATACATACCACCACTACCTCCCCTATCGTTCCCTCAGCAGATGTCCTTTATACCAATTCTACATCAAGGAAAACCAATGGATGGCCAACAAATGTTCCAGGTGTTTTATACGATGGTGCAGGCCCAGCAGGCAATACAGCAGCAGACTCAGTAGCGACAGGCTGAGTCACTTCGAGAGAGCATCATGTCAGCTTTGGCACATACAGCACCACCAGCATATCAAGCGAGGGGCGAATCTATTGCTGAGTTCCGAAAGATGATACCCAAATCGTTATCGGGAAACGAGGACCCTTCCAAAGTTTATGCATTGCTTACCAACATCGAGCATCAACGTGTAGCAGCTGAACTTCCTAAAAAAAGTGGATGATGGCCGTCAGGATGCAGCTGACCGATAATGCACATAATTGGTGGGAGACTGAGGAGAAGAGACTAGGCCCTGAGCAAGCTACATGGGAGGAGTTTTCTAGATTCTTGCAGAAGATGTACATTCCATCTACGAGACGAGCGAAACTCCGATACATGTTTGTATACCTTACTCAGGGTAGTAAGACAGTAGAGGAGTACAACATGGAGTTCTTAAGATTGAGCCAACATGCACCATACTTGATCCAGACGGAAGAGAAGAAGGCAAAGAAGTTCTATGATGGACTTACCTTCGAGATGCAGATGCTAGTAGGATCCATAGCAGCTATATCTTACTCAGCCATTCTGACCGCAGCTAGGCGCCATGAGAGAATTAACAAACGGAAGGTAGCCAAAAGCGTTCCACTCAGCAGCTAGACCAGCCAAAGGATGCAGAACAGACCCATTAGACAGCCTATGGCGCAGCAGCAGCAGCAGCAGCAGCAGAGAGCCATGCCTTACCAAAAGCCTACTTTTCATTTCTACGGGAAGCAGGGATACATTTGTATTGATTGTCGTCTTCGGCTTGGCTTGTGCATGAGATGCGGATCCGGACTGCATATAGCTAAGAATTGTCCTGAACAGCTGACTCCAACACTTCCTACACCTCGGCCTGGACAACAGATGCAAAAGCCCAGGAGCGGGATCCCCTAGCCTACCATTGCCATCACAGACAGCTCAGTTTGAGGGAGCCAAAGCTCAGGTCTCCAACCAGAGGTTTGGGCAAGCTTTTTTACTGGTCATAGAGGAGCCAATTCGGGAGGGCGAGGTTATAGCAGGTATCATCTTAGTTGCTTAATATTCCGCCGTTGCATTATTTGAAATCGAAACCACACACTCATTCATAGCCACCAGCTTTGTAACTATACATAGCATTGCTACTGTACCTTTGTCTCAGAATGTTATAATTCTCATCGGGGGAGGGATAGTGCCTGTTAGCATCATATGTAGATCATGTCTTATAGAAATTTATGGAATGAAGATGAAGGCTCGATTTTTGGTTTTTCCTTTGCTAAATTTTGACGTGGTTATGGGGATGGACTGGCTAAGTCAGTATCATGCCACCCTTAACTGTCACATAGATAATATTGTGTTCAGACCACCAAAAGAGGAGGAGTTCGAGTTTACTAGAGAATCTTCTAGTGATAGAGTTGTGCCAGTATTAAGAACTCATATGGAGATAGAAGGGGTTTCTTATCCTCATATTATCATCGAGTTCCAAGATATATTTCCCGAGGAGCTGCCAGGATTGCCGCCTGACAGAGACATTGAGTTCTCTATGAATCTTGTTCTAGTAGCCGAACCAATCTTGTCTCATGTGTCACACCTCGATCCCGGAGGATCAAAAACTAGCCACTGGGCGTGATGCCGTACAAGTCTAGATTGCACTTGTACAAGGCAAAACCATTACAGTTCCTGGTATTTCTCAGAAATTAATGATAGCGCAGCAACACCAAGCAGATAAATTAAAGTCACAGCAAGATATAAAGAAATATCTCTTTATTGATAATTGTAATAGATTACAAGTCTTGTAGCTGAATACAGAGTTTACAATAGATTATAAGACTCTTGAAAAGCCAACTAAATATATACTTGCCCATTAGGCTTACAACCGAACATGCCGACTTTTCTTACAATCTTACTGGTACCGCTGAGTTACACTATTATATAAATTATGTCTCGTACAACAGAAGGCATCGTCTTGCAAGAAGTGCTTTTACACACCCATCCGATTCATCGATGCCAAGCACTGATCAAGCGATTTTCCCCATGCACAAGCACCTAAAATATTGGCTACAATGTGCGTCAGTACATCATCTATGTACTTGCGAACGGTGCTGGCCTAACTCACCTAAGAAGAAAATACTATGTAATCATGTTATAAAACACTATTAGAAGTGGTCTTTCTCGTTGCCTTAGGGTCAATTAGCAGTTCTTATCCAACAGTAGTAAAGCATGTATTATATAGCCACCATAATGTAAAGCAATATGATATCACCCTTTAGTGATTCTTACCCACGGTCGTATAGCCATCCCTGTACATTTATAATACTTACTCTGCCTGCACAAGATATTGTTAGGAACAATATCATAATTCATATTTTTACGGTTCAGATGATTCTTACCAACAACCGACATCCTTTCCTGTATATGATTCATAACTTACTCTGCCTGTATCAGACATCATTAGCATGTGACATGTCTATATACGGGTCATTGACTACACGCCATCTTGGACTTATAGTAAGATGGCTCCCCTGATGAAACTGGGAATTCTTAGGACCCTTCCTTTGGTATGCGTATTGATCGATAGAAAGTTAAACAGATCTAATACGTGTTCTAATCCTTCATAGGCGGAAACTAGGGTTCACGAATTATACCTGCGACGGAAAGGAGATAAGTAATTCCTGGCAATCTCGAGCGGACTACCCCAAGACCTTCTACACGTATTCCTTCCTCGCGTTGGACATCGTGTGGGCGACGATCTTCCAACCTTTTCTTCTCCTTGGCAGCCCTCTCTTTCCTTCCTTACGTGAATCATGAATTTAGAGAAAGTTTCAGATTTCTGATTAGTAATCTGACGGCCAGAGAATAGAGGATATATATAGGCTACGGCAGGGACCATGAGAAGAAATTAGGGTTAGGCCTCCTAACGGATCTGGATATCCCGTGTTCATCCCGAACACACAATCCAGGCCCATTAACAATAGATCGGTCCACTAATGAGCTATTGTTGCACTACCTCCCTAATCCTAAATTATGTTTGTGGGCTCCTTTTATTATATGCTCATTTGGCTCCCCATGTTAAGATATCGTATGTCCGTCGATCAAATTAAGTTACTGACAACTATATTGATTCGACGTCATTTATCCTTAAGTAGTACTGCTCAACTTTATTTGTCATGTCGGATATAATAAACCTGCAGGGTTTACATGACAATCCTTATGAGCTCCTTAAGGGGACATCATCAACCCGATGTATCGGGACATGGATTCCATTTATAATCAACAGCCCATCATACATACAATGTTATTACCCAATTTATAGAGGTTGTTGACCCATAATGAATCTTACTCTTTTATGAGTCAAAGTAATGCTCACTTCATATACATGTCCGTTATTATATCAGGATTAAGAGCACAAGCATCCATAATAACAAAGGTGTTTGTTCTCTTATATAGTGAGTACAAAGAGAACAACAACAAGTGGTCCAGTTCAATACACATAAAGTGTACTAGAGTAAACCTATAGTCAAGATAGAATAATACCATATTACACTACAACCTTTCCAATAGATTGTCCAAGCCCATCTAGGTTGTGAACTATTTATATACTCCATAGGGAACTGATAATATGATCTTCTGTGTGACATCACACACCATATTATCTATAATATAGAATATCAGACATTTACATTAACACTTGCAACAAATACAATATGCAAACATTTACCCATATAATTCTCATTCAAAATTTAAGGAAATAAGGTTACTGCAAAAGTGATGCTTTTAGTATATAACCCTAACAATCTCCCACTTATACTCAAAGCATTGCTTTCCAGTATACTGTTACAAATCTTCCACTTATACTTAAAGCCATGCTGCTATACATCTGACTCCCATTCCCTCAAAATGACTATCAAAAGCCTTAGCTGGTAAGCTCTTTGTAAATGGATCAGCTAGGTTGTTGGCTGATGCTATCTTGATCACATCAACTTTTCCTTTCTTTACGAAATCTCGTATCAGGTGGTACTTGTGCTCAATGTGTTTGCCTGTCTTCTGGGCTCGTGGTTCCTTCGAGTTTGCAATTGTACCGCTATTATCACAATAAAGTGTAATAGACTTAGGCAAACTAGGTACCACATCCAAGTCCAACAGAAAGTTTCTGAGCCAAACCACTTCTTTGGCTGCCTCAGAGGCTGCCACATACTCGGCTTCCATGGTGGAATCAGCAATACATTTTTGCTTGATACTCCTCCACATAATGGCTCTACCTCCCAAAGTAAACACATAACCTGAGGTAGATTTTATGGAATCCCTATCTGACTGAAAATCAGAGTCTGTATACCCCAAGGGAACTAAACTATCTGCCTGGTAAACTAGCATATACTCTTTAGTCCTTTTCAAGTACTTCAAAATATGCTTTACGGCAGTCCAGTGCTCTTGTCCTGGGTTAGACTGATATCTGCTGACCATGTCTACGACAAAGCAGATGTCTAGTCTCGTACATAGCATTGCATACATTAAGCTTCCTACTGCTGAAGCATAAAGAACTGCCTTCATGTTCTCTATCTCTTTAGGTGTCCTCGGACACTGCTTCTTTGATAGAGAAATTCTATGTCTAAATTGTAAGAAACCTTTCTTAGAATTTTGCATACTAAAACGAGTTAGTACAGTATCGATAAAGGAAGCTTGGGATAAGCCCAACATCCTTTTCTTGTGATCTCGTAGAACTTTGATCCCAAGGATGTGACCTACTTCTCCCAAGTCCTTCATATCAAACTGTTTGGATAACCATACCCTTACATCAGATAATACCTTCACGTTGTTTCCAATGAGCAAGATGTCATCTACATAAAGTACTAGAAACACCACCACGTTTCCGTACACTTTCTGTATACACATGATTCATCCTAACATTGATCATCCATAGGATTTTATCACCTGATCAAAACATATGTTCCAAGATCTGGAAGCTTGCTTAAGTCCATAAATGGACTTCTTGAGCTTACAAACAAGATGCTCCTGGCCCTTTTCAATGAACCTGTCTGGTTGCTTCATATAGATGTCTTCCTTAAGGCTTCCATTAAGGAAAGCTGTCTTGACATCCATTTGCTAAATCTCATAATCGAGATGAGCTGCAATAGATAATAGAATCCGGATAGACTTAAGCATGGCTACAGGAGAAAAGGTTTTCCCATAATCGATACCCTCTCTTTGAGTAAAACCTTTTGCTACAAGCCGAGATTTAAAGGTTTCAACCTTACCGTCTGATCCTCTTTTTCTCTTATAGAACCACTTGCATCCAATGGCTTTTACACCAACGGGTGGTTCTACAAGCTCCCAGACCTGATTAGAATCCATAGATTCTATTTCAGATATCATTACTTTTTGCCAAGACTCTGTATCTTTATCTTGTAGTGCTTTATTGTAGGTACAGGGATCATAATCTTGTTCCTTAGGGACGAAGTCTGACGACTCTTCCAAGAACATATATCTATCAGGTTGTATCACAACCCTCCTACTACGACGAGGCACTATCGGTTGTGGTGTAACATTTGTGACACGTTGTGCAGTTATTTGTGGTTCATCCTCTTGTACTGTTGGTACTGAAGTACTTGGTGTCTCATGTCTCAATTCTTCTAGAACAACTCTACTTATGGGTTTATGGTTCATCATATCGTCTTCCTCTAAGAATCGGGCATTGGTGCTAACAATGACCTTCTGATCCTTAGGACTATAAAATAAATCTCCTTTAGTTCCTCTTAGATAGCCTACAAACAAGCGTACTTCTGTACGAGATTCCAACTTATCTGCTTTTCCATTTAGTACATGTACTGGACTACCCCAAATGCGAACATGTTTCAGACTAGGCTTACGCCCAATCCATAGCTATGTGGGAGTAAGAGGTACTGACTTAGAAGGAACCAAGTTCAAAATATAAGCTGCAGTCTCTAAGGCATATCCCCAAAATGAATCTGGCAAATCCGAATAACTCATCATTGATCTAACCATCTCTATAAGAGTTCTATTCCTTCTTTCGGCTACACCATTCTGCTGGGGCATTCCAGGTGCAGTCAATTGGGATGCAATCCTTGCCTCTGATAAATAATCCCTAAATTCTCCAAAGAGGTACTCGCCACCATGATCTGATCGTAATAACTTAATACATTTTTCATGACGTTTCTCTGTTTCAGTCTTGTACTCTTTGAATTTCTCAAAGCACTCAGACTTACGGCGCATCAAATAAATATATCCATACCTTGAATAATCGTCAATAAATGTGACAAAATATTCAAAGCCACCTCTAGCTTGGATAGTCATGGGTCCACACAAATCAGAATGAACAAATTTCAACACATCTTTGGCCCTATACCCCTTTGCCGTAAAAGGCCTTTTGGTCATTTTACCTTCCAAGCAGGATTCACAGACTGGTAGTGCCTCCACTTCCAATGAACTCAAAGGTCCATCTTCAACCTGTCTTTGAATCCTTCTTAGGTTAATATGCCCCAATCGCAAGTGCCAAAGATATGTTTGGTTCATACAAGAAGGTTCCTTTCTCTTATTTAAGTTAGATGATATATTATTCATTTCCATAAGTGGCATTATGGGCGAAATAGGATTAATTACATACAAATTATCAACCAATGCACCGGAACAGATAAATGTTTATTCTTTCTAATAACAATATCGTCATTAAAATAAACGGAATATCCATCCTTAACTAACATAGAAACAGAAACTAAATTCCTTCTAAGTGAAGGTGCATAAAGACAATCTCTCAATATTAAAGACTTATTTCTACCAAAAGTTAAAGTAACATCTTCTAATGCAACGACCGATACTTTTGTAGCATCACCCATGAACAAGCATATCTCTCCATCACTGAGCCGTCTGGTTTCCTGGAACCCCTGCAATGTATTGTAGACATGATTAGTGACTCATGTATCTATGCACCAGGTGCCGATAGATAACACCGCTAAACATGTTTCAACTACTAGTAAATGAGATATACCTTCTTTGTTCCCTTGTTTGAGAAGTGGACAATCAGTCTTCCAATGTCCTGATCCTTTACACTTGAAACATTTGCCTTTCGGCTTTTTCACCGCGCCTTGAGGTCACATGCCCTTCTTTGCTGAGTTTGCCTATTTCTGAATGTTATTCTTCTTCTTACCGCCTTTTGGCTTAGAAGTAGAAGCCTTTTCAACAAAAACATGACCACTCTACCTAAAGAGAGATTCAGCATCCTGTAGCTCTTTTGTAAGTTTTGCCAAACTATACAACCTTTTGTTCATATTGTAATTAAGGCAAAAATTGTCAAAACTTTTAGGCAGAGTCCCGAGAATGATATCGACCTGGAATTCCCTATCGATTTTAGCTCCAAGGATCTCCATCTCATTCAGATGACCCATCATCTTGAGAACATGATCCCTTACTGGTGTACCCTCAGCCATTTTTGTATTCATCAAACATTTCATAGCAAACTGCTTAGCTGCTCTACTCTGATGTCCGAAGAGTTCCTTGAGGTTATACATCATGTCATAAGAAGTGGCCATGGCCTGATGTTGATATTGCAGTACATTTGACATAGATGCCAGAATGTAACACCGTACCATATAATCTGTCTTTTTTCACTTCTTATAAGCCTCTTTGACCTCTTCATCAGAGTTAGCATCATGCTTAGGTGGCTATTCCTCAATAAGTACATATTTGTACTCCTCAGCAGTCAGAACAATCTCCAAATTACGTTTCCAGTCAATATAATTAGGTCCGGTAAGTTTGTTTTCTTTAAGAATCACCATAAGTGGACTGAAAGAAACCATTTTTTGAAATCCTGAGAATCACATAAATAAAATTATGTAGGGAAAAAACTTTTTGAATTAACTAAATATTGATTCCCTCAAAACAATAATAAAAAATTCACCAACACCTTGAACACCATGAATTTAGCATGCCACGATAGTGTGGACGTATACAAATTCAACTTTGTTCAAGTAGGTTTTTCTTATTAATTTTACTATCATGTCAACATAATTTTATGACAAATAAAATTAATATGCTGGTCTTTCTCTGGTCATACAAATAATAGCAGTGACCCCGATGGGGAGGATACCAATATTTGTATCTAAGTGTATACCATTACTTAATACTAAGTCCATTACCTTGTAATGAGTTCCTTCAAATGGAGAAGTGAACACATACTAGGTAACTTTTTACAATTATCCCTAAGGAAGTTTGTACTGGTGATCCATAATTATACTCATCCGATATGGAGGAAAGCACTGAAGCCAACACACAAGTATAATTACATCACCTACAAACAAGTAATGGAGACCATATGATTTATACTAAATAAATATCCTCTCCTACTTAGTTATTTAACAATGAGGTTTTTTCTACTAGTTGATATTATGTCCATGTTGTCCATTGTTAATGTAGGCTTGGTTTTTCAAAAAAACAACCACACAATAATAAACATGCATAATCAGAAAAAGCAAAATGACAAAAATAAGAGAAAATATCTAACTATAATGGTCATCTTTGCTCCTCCGTCCTCAACTATCCGAATCCAAAATTTACTGCTGCGTAGATCTATTCGGGGTTCGACCTGCCCGGTCAGGTCATGGGGTTCGGGGCAGCGTCCCGATTTTTTTTAAGGTTTTTGTTGTCGATTCCTTCATCGAAAATCATCTGTCTGCCTCTGGACTGCTTAAAACCAACATCTCGTCCGGCGTCAGAAACAGCCACCACCGCCATCACGATTGATCAAAAATAATTAAAATTACATCAATCCTATGCCTCCCGAAGGAGTTCACACATAATCTAGATTGAAAAATTAAAATAATAAGGATGATCAACCCTCATGATTTTAGTTACATCCACAGCAACAACAACATCCACGACATGTCCTTGGTTTAAACAACACAATCCAAAACATGGATTAGACCATAATAGTTGGATCTAAGATGCCTGTAAAACCGAGTTAGAATAGATCTATATCTACCGACTATTACACAATACAGGTTTTATTGGACAACATGGACGTATCAATCAATACGTAGATCCAAAGTGGCTCTGATACCAATTGATGGAACTGGGGAATCCCAGGACCCTTACTTTGGTGTGTGTATCGATCGATAGAAAGTTAAACAGATCTAATACGTGTTCTAACCCATCAGAGGAGAAAACTAGGGTTCACGAATTATACCTGCGGCGGAAAGGAGACTAATAATTCCTGGCAATCTCGAGCAGACGACCCCAAGATCTTCTGCACGTATTCCTTCCTCGTGTTGGACGTCGTATGGGCAACGATCTCCTAACCTTTTCTTCTCCTTGGCAGCCCTCTCTTTCTCTCCTTACGTGAATCACGAATTTAGAGAAAGTTTCAGATTTTTGATCAGTAATCTGGCGGCCAGAGAATAGAGGATATATATAGGCTACGGCAGGGAGCATGAGAAGAAATTAGGGTTAGGCCCCCTAACGGATCTAGATATCCCGTGTTCAGCCCGAACACACAATTCAGGCCCATTAACAATAGCTCGGTCCACTAATGAGCTATTGTTGCACTACCTTCCTAATCCCAAATTATGTTTGTGGGCTCATTTTATTATATGCTCGTTTGGCTCCCCATGTTAAGATATCGTATGTCCGTCGATCAAATTAAGTTACTGACAACTATATTGATTCGACATCTTTTATCCTTAAGTAGTACCGCTCAACTTTATTTGTCATGTCGGATATAATCCACCTGCAGGATTTACATGACATTCCTTATGAGCTCCTTAAGGGGACATCATTAACCCGATGTATCGGGACATGGATTCCATTTATAATCAACAGCCCATCATACATACAATATTATTACCCAATTCATAGAGGTTATTAATCCATAATGAATCTCACTCTTTTATGAGTCAAAGTAGTGCACACTACATATACATGTCCGTTATTATATCAGGATTAAGAGTACAAGCATCCATAATAACTGAGGTGTTTGTTCTCTTATGTAGTCAGTACAAAAAGAACAACCTCAAGTGGTCCTGTTCAATACACACAAAGTGTACTAGTGTAAACCTATAGTCAAGATAGACTAATACCAGATTACACTATAACCTTTTTAATAGATTGTCCAAGTCCATCTAGGTTGTGAACTATTTATATACTCCATAGGGAACTGATAATATGATCTTCTGTGTGACACCACACACCATATTATCTACAATATAGAATATCAGACATTTGCATTAACACTTACAACAAATACAATATGCAAACATTTGTCCATATGATTCTCATTCAAAATTTAAGGAAATAAGGTTACTACAAAAGTGATGCTTTTAGTATATAACCCTAACATCCCCTTCTTCGGCGGGTAGCTAGCCCAGTCCGGAAGGTCCCTGAATCACCGTGCTACTACTTCAGCACTGTGCTACTATTTCAGCACGAGATTTCCCCTAAGACGAATCGATTTTCAAGGCCTTGGAATACCATTCGAAGAACCACCTTGTCGACAAGTTGTCCATGACCAAGCAATTATATGCAACTTATTTATGAAAAAAAACATATAATGCATGATAAGGAAAACTAAGTAAATAAGCCATCTTTCTCAACAAGCCATCATTCTCATTTGTATTGCCATCTTGCCTTGAGCCAACACTCACATTATCATCTGCCCAATCCGGGGTCTTAGTATAATCAACATTCTACATCGACGATAGGATAATAGAATGCTAATTACTCAATCTCTTTCCCATATCTTTTATACCGTACGTTCTTTTGGTCATAATTCTAGCATACTCACTGCCCAATTCTTGGGACTTAGCATCTGTGTTACCATCTATTCATCGAGCTAAGGCTCAATATACTCACTGCCCAAGTATTTGGGACTTTTCCTTCATCTGTCATGTATTTTATTGCAAAACACGCAAGCACATAATTTATTAAAATGATCGCAACAGCTTTCGGGTCATGTTATTAATTATCTTTCATTATATTTCTGGATTCCATACAAGGTAACGTTTAGCAACCCAATACGAAATTATATCATAGTCCTTTTATTAAGTATGAAGCTAAAGTATCTTCGAAGGGTTCAACACTACTCACATTCATAAGACGATTTCCGTCACGATCATATAGCCTTCCGAGCGATCCTTCCATATATTTCCAAGTCCATCAAGGCTTCATTGAACCAACCAGCCATCATAAGGTATTGTGCGGGTCGGAGTGCTACAATATATACCACTCAAAAAACGTTTTGTCCTCGAAACTTCAATAAAACTCATCCCCATAATTCCAACTGAATTTATAAAACTTTCCAATGATCAACTTGAACTAGATATTATTTCTTCGCAATATCTCGATTGATTTCAAATAATGTCTCATCTCGTCACAACATCCTAATTTGATTCAAAATAGTTTACCATCCTTGTGCTTTTCTTTAATACTCGTGTAAATTTCTTAGCACATGATAATCCACTCCCGTGGCTTCGTTTGAATTCAACATACCACTTAGTTTGAATCATACACATATTTCAAGCGTCCCAAAAATTCATGCATTTAAACCAAGTTCAGTGATAGAGAAAACGATCAAGCTACGATATACTTCATTCCCGAATATTAGCAATTCCTCTCGAGCATCTCGTATAGTCTCAATTCACTTTATTTCAATCTCCTAACCAACTAATAACATAATGAATATTAGCAATTCTAACTCGAGTAATTTCCCACAACAGATCCAAGATTTCCTAAAGTATTTCGACATAGATATGTCAAGTTTTCCAACGAATCCAGAGTTCCCTTTCAAGTTCATCATCATTCCTACCACCAAATTTGATAAAGCCAATAGCCCCATTTTATTTTGATACCATGATTTTCATCAATCAAATCATGTACCCATTATCATTCGCATCCATACACTTAATTAAGAACTCATAAAATTTTTGATTGTGATTCATCTTCCAAGTTATACCATTATTAATTCCACTCTTGGTAAAATTTCTCGATGTACTCAAAATTTTCTTCCATTGATCAAGCCAACATATTATAATCTCGCATGTGTAACTTCTCTTTCCAGCAACATTAATTCCGGTGATTATTTTAAAATTGTATTCGCTTTCATCGATCTCAACTCATGTACTACCTCATTCCATCGTTACACTTTTCCCTTAATTTTGATCCGATAATCTATCCATGAAATTATTCTTACTGCTCAAGGCACTACCATCAATTAAAGCAACTCAATATGATTCAACCGACCAACCAATTCAAACAATTTCCAACATTCCAAATAAAGGCAACCAAGTTTTCGAAACCAGCATGATCTGTTATTTCATCCAACGTTGTAACATCGAATTTTCCAATCTCTATTCCTTTCTGAAGCTTACTTTCTGACATATCTCACTCATTCCGACTATACCCACGCAACATCAATAGGGACATCCTCAGGATTTTAAACAGTCAACTTAGTTTTCAGTCAAGTCTCTACGGTCAGCTATTCTAAGCTAAACCATACATTCAGCTAACTCATCAGAGATGGATAGCTAATAAGGACATACTCTTATCTTAGAGGCAACCAATTCTTATCAAAGATACTCTATCTTATCTCAGGGACAATCTATGAGCCGACCAATCTAAGGGACATGGGATACTACCCCAATCTTATGAACTTATTCCCAAATTCAAACATCTGAAATATCATGCCTACCGATCCGAAACTTAAGCAACCAATTGACACTCTAGGCTCAAGTCTATCTAACCGTACTCATCCTCGGGTATGGAGTTATTCTAGACTTAGCCACAACTGACAAAATCTATCCAACAATTTTTATGGGTCAATCTCGAAGCTGCGATATAAACTTTTATCAATCGAACATCCAAATATTCAGTTTTTATTTGCATAGATGTAGCATCACCTGCTCAATCTGACTTGCACACTCATATCGTACTCAAATTGTGTCTATTTAATTAGGCCAACTATTCCGACTCATAATCCAATATCTCAACTTTAATAGTATATCATTTACAATCTCTTTCCTTCGGTCTCTTTGCGACATATTTAATTCCCATATTTTTGTAGATCATCTGTATGGTCTGTACTCTTTAGTCAATCAATAAGGCAACTATATAATCGTATTTCTTCCGGAATTATCCTTTATGAATTTTTGCTATCACTAACATGGTTATCTCTTAGCATTTCATGTTAACCATCAATATTCATTTTACATTATCTCTTTATGATTCCACAAGAAGATTTACTATTCATGCACCGATCCAATCTCTATAGTAGCAATCATCTAGCATCCGTATATCGGTCATCTTAGTAAAGATGACATAACTCATTTAGCTAAATCATGCTCCAACAATTCTATATTCTACCCAAACTTGTTATTAATGTGGCGACATCATCCACTAACATGGTCTATTACATATTGTTGCATCTTGATACTTAATTATATCCCAGCCATCCGACTCTCGTAAGAATATCTACTCTTTCATGTATCAAGGGGCAAGTGTTCATTCTCTATACCTCAAAATAATCAAAGGTCATAACTTGTTAATTGGGGACACGTCGAATTTTCTCAAGCACAACTGTGCAACGTGCTAAGGTCATCTATTCCCTCAAGCCCATTCTCTATTTTTTTGGTCGTTGATGCAACTCTCTGCATCTTCTACATCATTTACAACATTCGATAAGTGCCTAACATCACCATCAATTTTGTTGATGTCCAATATGCAATTTCATTTACTCAATTCCAACATCATTCAATATTCAATCTATATTATTCTCCAAAAATCTTTTGATAGCAACATCCCACCATCATTACTGAGCCTACAATCTTTTTACCCAACTGATTCAAGTCATCACCTGAATCTATAATTAATACCATTCCCAACCAAGGCATTCATTCCATATTCTCAATTCTAATTACCCAACATAATGCTAACCATCATAACTCGCAACGAGTTATCCGAAATTAATATCAAGGGACACAACTAGCCGTCATGTATCAATTGTAATCCCAGCTACGACTTGATACTACCCAATACCTTATAGGTAAAGCATCGCTATACCATAAACAAGGTTAATGGACATCTTATCTCTAAGAAGGTAGAACCATATACCACTCAGAGCTCAAGCCATCACCGACACTATATCCCTTTTCGCACCAAACCAATGTCCATACTGGACTATCCATTCTGCAGTGGCTCTACCGACCAAAAATACCAACTCAATTCCCTCGCATCCGTATCTGAAATATAACCAAGCCAACACTCATAAGCCAACTCGAAATTCTGTCGATTCCCATTCACTGAAGTCATACACAATTTCTCTTCCGACATAACATGCCATTACCCACTGTCGATTGCAACATAACAATCGACTTCTATGAGTTCCACATTCCAAGCATCAAACACACATTACCAACTTATTATAGCATCACATCATTGTTATTTATTTTGGTATAATTAAGAATTCAAAAAGCACACATATTACAGCCTACATATTTAGACTTATTGTATGGAACACCAGTGAGTAGCCATGAGGATCAATAGATTTTTAGTCAAGAGAGCAAGTTAGAATAATTTGGAAGCAATACTGAATAATAATGAAAGCAACTTTGAGTCATCGTAGAGGCAACTTTGATTTCATCGTGGAAACAAATTTGAGTTATCGTAGAGGAAACTTTGATTTCATCGCGGAAGCAACTTTGAGTAATCACGGAAGCAATGTTTGAGTCATCGTAGAAGCATCTTTGAATCATCATAAGAGAAACTTTGATTGAAACAAATCGAATAAGAATCCAAGGATGTAAAGCCGTGCTCTGATACCATTATGTCACGCCCCAATCCCGGAGGATCGAAAACTAGCCACTGGACATGATGGCGTACAAGTCTAGATTGCACTTGTACAAGGCAAAACCTTTACAGTTCCGTTATTTCTTAGAAAACAACGACAACACAGCAACACCAAGCAGATAAATTGAAGTCACAACAAGATATAAAGAAATGTATCTCTTTAGATAATGGTAATAGATTACAAGATTTGTAGCTGAATACAGAGTTTACAATAGATTACAAGACTCTTGAAAAACCAACTGAATATATACTTGCCATTTAGGCTTAGAACTGAACATGTCGACTTTGCTTACAATCTCACTGGTACCACATTGTTACATTGTTCCATATATTATTTCCCGTATAGTAGAAGGCAACGTCTTGCAAGAAGAGCTTCTGCACACACATCCGATTTATCGATGCCAAGTGTAGAAGCATAGAATTTTAGGTGCATCTAAAAGCCAGAGGTCCTATGCGCCCTAACTCTTATGTGCCAAATGGTAGTTTTCTCATATTTTGTGTAATGAATTTGCATTAATGATGATGAATCTACCTCTTCGTATTCAACCAAGTAAAAATAGCCATTAACGCCTCGAAACAGACCAGTGAGGCTGTGCCATGTGGCAGATGCATCGTCAGCACCATGCGCTCTGTACCAATAGGAAATCGACCCATACGCCTAGCGTGGCACGAGCTGAGGTACCTATTACAACTCGTCACCTTTTAAGCATTTAATGCTACATGACAGAGTTGGCAGCACATCCTCCAAAGAATGACCAATCGGCAGCTCTTTACAAGAAACGAAGAGCCGCTGATGTCATCATTATTATTTGCCTTTTTTGTCGGCTATAGTTGTCCTTGTCACGTGGCCGACCTATCATTTACATGCACCCCCGTAGCCATGTGCCTAGAATTCTGCATGTACCTCAAAAGTCATGCGTCGTCGACTCGCTCCTGATCCTAAAAGACAGAAACTATGTCTTTGCATGCGCCTCCACAACCATGAGCCCAAAACTCTGCCTACGCCTCAGAAGCCATACACCCAGACTGGTCTATCATAGACCAAGCCGCCCTCCATGTGCCTAATCCTAGGCACATCCGAAAGATCATCTTCCATAAAATCAGAGGTCTTTGAGTCACAGACATGCGCGACGTGTATTCTAACTTAGTTCTGCTCAAGAATGGCTGCTAACCACCCAAGATCTCAGCAACAACCGAACCTCCACAACTAGCACGTGTTAGCTCCACTGCAGCCCAACAGAGCAGTTCAACAAATTTGGCTTTAACTCAGGGCGCATCGTCCATGCACCCGACAATATCAGCCATGTGGCATTTCCACATACAGGCACATCCTATATATACGTGCATGAAAAAACCAGTCTGCTATATATAAATAGAAGGATCATTCCTTCATCTACAGATAGATCATCATATCTACATACAGAGATAAGAAGAGACACGTAATGTCTACTTCTCCTCCAAATGCTTCGACATCTAGAGCAGCCCAGACAGTTAGAGAATTCAAGATTGTCGTTAGATCGTCAACGGAGTCAACGCATTACCACTCGCTCCACCGATACAGTTTCTAGATAAAAACAAGTGTACTCCTAGGACTACATCCAAGTCCTACATTGTATATTGTTTTGTTTGTAATTGAAATACCAAAGTTTTATCAATCAAAAAACATTGTCGCATTTTTGATAGCAAACACCAAGCATCGATCAAATGATTTTTTCCCATGCACAAGCACGTAAAATATTACCTATAATATGGGTCAGTACATCATTTATGTACAGGCAAGCCGTGCTGGCCCAACTCACCTAAGAAGACAATACTAAGTAATTATATTATAGAACATTATTAAAAGTGGTCTTTCTCATTGCCTTAGGGTAATTAGCAATTCATCTATGTACTGGCGAGCGGTGCTGGCCCAACTCAAGCATGCGTACTATTAATTGAAACGATATACAACAGCTTTCGGGTCATGTGATTAATTATTATTTATTATCTTTCTGGATTCCATACAAGGTATCATTTAGCAACCCAATACGAAATTATAGCACACAGTCCTTTTATTAAGCGTGAAGCTAAAGAATCTTCGAAGGGTTCAATACTACTCACATTTATAAGACGATTCCTGCCACGATCGCATAGCCTTCCGAGCGATCCTTCCGCATATTCCCAAGTCCAATAAGGCTTCATCGAACCAACCAGCCATCATAAGGTATCGTACAGGTTGGGGCACTTTATCATGTGTACCGACTAGCGCCGAAGGAGTTGGCATAAATGAACGTTCAAATAGACGAGTTGCTTGGGAAAGGTTTCATCTGAGCCAGTGTATTCTCATGGGAAGCTCCAATTTTATTTGTGCCAAAGAAGGATGGCTCAGTGCGCATATACATTGATTACAGAGCCCTGAATACGGTGATGGTAAAGAACAAGTACCCCCTGCCGCGCATTGATGATTTATTCGATCAATTATCAGGATCTAGTATATTTTCTAATATCCACTTGAGATCGGGTTACCATCAGGTGAAGGTTCGGAAGGAAGATATCTCGAAGACTGCATTCAGAACCAGGTATGGACACTATGAGTTTTTGTTCATGCCTTTTAGTTTGACCAATGCCCCAGCTGTCTTTATGAATCTTATGAATAAGGTTTTTCATCAATACCTAGATAAGTTTGTAGTTGTCTTAATAGTCGACATTCTTATATACTCAAAGATCCCCGAAGAGTACGAACAACACTTGTAGATAGTCTTGGAGATATTGAGGAATGAGAAGCTTTATGCAAAGCTTAGCAAGTGTGAATTCTTCCTTGAGAAGGTTTCTTTCCTTGGGCATGTCGTCACCGGAGAAGGTATCTCTGCAGATTCGGAGAAAATCTCAGCAGTGAAGTCGTGGCCTATTCCTACTACAGCCTCTGAAGTAATAAGTTTTCTTGGACTTGCGGGTTATTACTGCAAGTTTGTACAAGATTTTTCACGAATAGCTAGACCGATGACTCGGTTGACTTGCAAAGACCAGGAGTTCATATGGACAACTGAGAGTCAAGCCGCTTTTTATGAGTTGAAGAAGTAGTTGACCACAGCTCCAATCTTGGCCATTTTGTCGGGACCAGGAGGATTCGTGATATATAGCGATGCATCCGAAAAGGTTTTAGGATGTGTCTTGATACAGCATGGCAAAGTAATAGCATATGCATCATGACAGCTGGGAGTGTATAAGAAGAACTATCCAACACATGATCTGGAGCTTACAGCAGTTATTTTTGCACTGAAGCTTTGGAGGCATTACTTATACGGTGAGAAAGTAGATATCTATACTGATCACCATAGTCTCAAGTATGTCTTCATGCAGAAGGAGCTCAATATTAGACAACGAAGATGGTTGGAGCTTATGAAGGACTACGAGCTGGAGCTGCACTACCATCCGGGCATGGCTAACATGGTAGCTGATGCGTTGAGCCTTAAGCCCATGGCTTATTTTATTACTACTCCGATGGAGATATTGGAAGATCTGCAGAAGCTTGGAATAGAAGTGATACTACCTGGAGTTGATGGCAGCCTAGCTAATCTTCAGGTACAGTCTTCTCTAGTCGACAGGATCAAAGCAGCATTGTCTACCGATACTAGATTTCAAAGGCTTAAGGAGAGGACCGAAGTGGGAGAGCAGACAGGTTTGAACATCCATGTTGATGGAACATTAAGATGTGGAAATCATCTATATGTTTCCAATAGAGAGATTTGACAGAAGGTGATGGCTGAAATGCATAGTTCGATATATTCTATACATCCAGGAGGGACTAAGATGTATCAAAACTTGCGGCAGCACCATTGGTGGCATGGGATGAAACGAGAGATAGCTCATTTTGTTGCCAAATGTTTGGTGAGTCTGCAGGTGAAGGCAGAGCACCAGAGATCAGCTGGGTTGGTGCATCCACTTACTATTCCTAAGTGGAAGTGGGAGCATATCACCATGGATTTCATCATAGGATTTCTAAAGTCTCCCAATGGACGAGATACAATATGAGTGATAGTGGATAGACTCACCAAGTCAGCCCATTTCTTGCCCTTCAGAGTGGGCCAATCTACCGAAGTATTAGCTGATATGTATATGAAGCATATAGTAAATCTACAAGGCGTTCCAGTTAGTATAGTATCAGATCGGGATTCGAGATTCATGTCTCATTTTTGGAGAAACATGCAGAAAAGCTTGGGTACTCGTCTGATGTTTAGTACGGCTTGTCATCCTCAGATTGATGGACAGTCAGAGCATACTATTCCGACACTAGAAGATATATTGAGGGCATGTATGCTAGACTTCGAAGGATCTTAGGAAGACCATCTTAATCTAATGGAGTTTTCCTACAATAATAGTTTTCAAGCGAGCATTCAGATGGCCCCGTTTCAAGCTTTGTATGGTAGGAAGTGCCAGTCTCCTGTTTGTTAGAGCGACGTAGGAGAGCGACAAATTGTGGGGCTAGAGATGGTAGTTAGCACTGTTGAGAAGGTGAAGAGGATTCAAGGCTACCCGCGAGCAGCACATGATAGGCATAAGCAGTGGGCAGATCTTCGTCGTCGTCCATTGGAGTTTAAGGAAGGCGATGATGTTTTCTTGAAGATATCAACCACTAGAGGCACGATTCATTTCGGAGGTTGTGGTAAACTAAACCCGAGATATATTGGTGCATTCGATATCTTGGAGCGAGTAGGTGAAGTTGCTTACAAGTTAGCACTGCCACCATCACAAGAAAGGGTACATGTTGTCTTTTATGTATCACAGCTGAGAAGATATGTTACAGATAGCAGTCATGTCCTTGATCACTCAGAGATCACAGGTGGCCCTAGCTTATCGTACCAGGAGCAGCCGGTAGAGATCCTTGATCACAGAGTGAAAGTATTGTGCAACCAGTCTATACCTCTGGTTCGTGTGTCATGGAAGCACCACTCTTCAGGTGAATCTACTTGGGAGCGTGAGGTAACCATTTTCCTTATCTATTCGAGAATCAAGGTATGACTTTTCCAATAAATTGTTTTACTACCACTAAGTAATAAAAACATTCCGTAGTTAGTTCGTTGATTCTTAAATTTCGAGGACAAAATTTTTTATAAGTTGGGTAGAATGTAAACCCCTATATTTTCAAAAAAATATTTTATATAAAAATTATATTTTAATAATTTTTAAATGATTTTTCTATTATTAATATAATTACTTAATTTTAGTCGTCGTAGCGCTCAATTTCAACATTATGTACATATACGTCAAATTTTATATTATTACGTTAGAAATATTATAGAAATATTTTAGAAATTTTTAGGAATTTTTTTATGTATTTATTTTGATTTTTAAAAATTCTCGCGATACACTAAATCGCATAGAATGCACCCCCTGTGAACGAACACAATATTCCGATTTCTTTAAATACTCGACCAACTCCTTTCCCCCCAACCACTCTAAACCCATCATAATACTCTGGCGTCCCTTTCCGACTGCCGTCGGCCACCATAACGCCAGCGATCGCCGAAAAAATGTGCTTGAAACTACCCAACAGCAGTCGTGATTTACAGCGAGGTACCCCTGTTCTCCGTCCTCTTTCACCTTCTGTAGTTGTCCGTTTTGCGAACCATAAAATATTATGGGAAGGAAACATGACCCTCTAGGACCCCCTTTAAATAGAATGAATTTAGATGTCCTTGATTGATTGCAAAATCGATCCAAGGTTGACGAAAAACCATATTTCAGAACCGTCAGAAAAGAGTCCAACTACCCAACTTTGAACACTGTTTTCTTCCAATTCATACACGATTTTTAAATTTTTTTGAAGGCATATATTTAAAACACATATGGCATAATTACTCAACTTTTACATTTAATAGTAGTTGAATATATTATGTTTAAAGTATTTCCAAAACACCGAAAAATCATGTTTCAAAACTTAAAATTTTAGAAAAACTTCCTGATACGACGTGCGTCCCGATAAACTGGGCGACATAGTCCCAACCCATGAGCATCAAAAGACGTGTATGGATGTTGTCGATGTGTAGGATTCGACGAAACTCTATTTCGTTGTGTGTACACGACGAAATCAAACCGTATCCATCGAAAGTCCCCCGCATCGGCATTTTGCAAACATCGTGTCCAATTTCAAACCGTTCATCGGACTGAGATAAAACTTGTGCTATTGGATTCAAACATTTTTTCGGTCCTGTGAGCCAGGTTTGGTCCAACTTTGAGAAGGTTGACCGAAACGCTATTTTGGCGGGCCCGTGACCCGATCCAACATGCAAATTTGTGCACGGCCCACCAAAATCCAACTCTAGACATACAGTTGGGTTTGTATCGTCAAAACAGACTCATAGACGTATAGTTTGATGAAGTTTAGAGATCTTAGTACCTGTACGCTTTTCGGTACAAAGCGGGTCCATTGATGTGCCCCAAATTGACCCAAAATTATGAATTTGTCCCTATGTCTATAATTGGACTTATGGGTAGGCGATCTTAGACATTTTTTATGATGAAATATTCATGATGTTTTATTTCAGCATCTGGAGACATTTTTTGAGAGTTGACGTTCACAGCCTTTGCTTTCTAACGATCTGAGTTACTGGACGTTGTCAACTCTTCACACCACTCCAGGCATGATATCTTACCATTATTACTGTAATTTATGCTTATTTAATTTTGTTATTTATTTCAGTATTTATATCATGTCTAGTCCTATCATACTGTGCGTCTAAGTCATACTTAGGTGCGAGCGACTATATTTATCATTTTTACTATTTTTGTTATTTATTTTGTATTGACTTAGAAAGTTGACCACCCCACTGATGTGAGATATTGGTATATCTCTAGGGCCATGACACTTGTGTATCACGATATGTGAGTCTTATGTAGGACATGGACTTGCGTATTCGGTTGGCCTCCGATACGTATAGAACGTACGATAGATGGGAATAACTGCTAATAGAAATATGCATGATTAGTGGACTTAGCACTTATTAAAGGTACATATGTGTTGTGGAGATAACACAGATATATATGGGGGTTGAAGCGGACAGTTCATTAGCGTATGGGCCATGTTGTACTTTTTTTTTGTAACCCGAAAGCTCCGTTGGAGACACGGGTGAGATGACCCTCTCAGGTTTGCCACTGTCATTCTGAAAGAACGTTATGCATTTAGGCCCCTGATTCCCAAGCAGAATTTATGCCAGATCCCATTTATAGCCATAGTGCCCATGCGTCGGAGGTTTGTTCTTAACTGCATAGTCACAGTAGAATGGTTAGGCACCTTTGCATGCAACTTTATTTTATTTCATAGTTATAAGACATGTTATTTCTTGTATCTTATTGCGTCCCTCTAAGGACTTGGTGATATCTCCAGGTATAGATGAGAAGGATTATCCACAGGAGTATGGATTATCTTTGGACCTGGCTTTCGTTGACGAGGAGATGTACCCTATTGATCAGTCCTGCTTATGCCTTAGTATTGGAGACATTTCTTTATTATTTTCCTTATCTTATGAGGATATATTCCCTACTAGCACAGACTTACATTATAGCTGTTTGGTAGTGGATTTGTCTCCACCTAGCTATCTTCACATTCGTATATTTATTCTTTATTAGTGGATTTTATTTTTCATATTTGCTGTGGATGAGATAGACTTGCCTGAGACTATTATTATTATATTCATATTACAGCTTATGTTTGTATACAAAATTTTCGATACAGCTGGCATGAAATGTTCCTAGTCCTAACATAAATAGGACTGGGCTTTACATATTGCTAAAAATGGTACTACCCTATGAGTTACTTCTATGCTTATACACTGATACTTAATTCTAACACACTCATGGATCCTAAACTATACTACTAACATTCAATACTGATACTTAACTAGACATCAACCATTCTGCAAGTTACCAAACTACTACACTATCCAAAGAAACCTCAGGAACTACTAAAGCTAAATCCCTTTAAGGAACTAGACTAGAGGTACTAAATATATCCCTTTCCTGAGCTATTAGAGGTGATGGAACAGAACTCAATGGTAACAAAACTAAATGATAGAGATGTGTAACCACCACTTTTTTGAAATGAGGGTAATTTTAAATTTTTGTAATTTTATCATTTAATAATAATATTTAAATAATATTATAATTTGTGGTAATTTTCTTTATTTATTTTATATTTAGATGGATGAATTGTAATTTTGGTTGTTGCTAGCTTAACCCTAGAGACTGTTTGACTTAGAGACTAACCATTACCAAGGAGACTCGACCATGAGACTAGATTGGCTAATTACCTATTTTTGGGCTAAGGGTATTTTAGTCATTGTGCATTACTTTGAATTTTATTAATTTGTTAATTAAATTGATTGTTGTGTTGTTTTGATTGGTGTTTTGGTAGGACCAAGATGGTATAACCTGAGTCAGCCTTGACTAAAAGCCTAATAATGTAATTAGAAGTATTATTGGCCTTTTAAAATTTAAATTAGAATTATTGTTTATTTTTAGAATTATTTATTTCATTTTTAAGATATTTTCTCTTAAAGCCTTTTTAGCCTTTTGACATGGGCCTTTTTAGCAACTCATGGAGTGCTTGGACCATGTGCAAACCGTAACCCTAACACCCCTACCCCTAGCCGGCCACAAGCAGCCCCCACTCATTTGTAGAACATTAGCCTCCACAAGATCTAGAGCAAACCCTAATCTTTCTTTTCTCCAAAACCCTAGTTTTCTCATCCGGAGTCCGTTTCACCTCAAACGAATTCTATTGTGCTTGTTGGGAAGAGGAGCATTTGTTCGGGAGAAATCGGCCGACGAAGCGCTCGAAGAATTCCTTTTATTTAGATTCTGACTCTCAATAGGTAAACATCGTTCTACCTTTGTTTCTTCTGAATTTTCTTCATTATTGCATCCATATAGGCACCCTCGGTCTGTGTATGAAGTTTGGTAGGATTTTGGTTTCGTTTGATAGCGGTATCGGACACGTATCGGTATTATGTAGCACGTGTTCGGCAAAATGCCACTTAGAAGTAAAAAGTGTTAATTTTTTATTTTGTTTTTACGAATTCCTTCCTAATATGATTTGTAACAACTTTCGTGAAGACGGATCAGAAATCGACACGATTTCGGCATCCGAACGGACACGGATACGCGTGCACGAGATCCCGTGCACGGTCCCGTGTACGCCCTGCTGTCTGTGTGTCATAACTCGACGCACAGAGCTCCGTCTCACGTGAAATTTCATGAGCACGTGGAGGCGACCTCTGGCCACATGCTCCAAAAATTTTACGACATTTTGTCTAGCGAGCGTGGAGAAATCCGACGTGCACTAGTCAGCCCATACAGTGCACGTGGCTGAATTTCGTCGCTGACACGGCCTTCGTACGCAGACACGACGGGTCGAGGACCCATTCCAGGAGCACCAACACGTAGGCCTATATCTAGCCTACCCAGGGACCCGATCCCGAGTTGCGGCGTGGCTCAGATCGTGAACCACGAGGCTCGACACGCGCCCACGGGCACGCACGCATGAGCACGCGCGCGCAAGCCGCGCGGCTGTCGCGGGTCGCTGCGTCGCATAGGCTGGATGTGGTGTCGAGTCAGCATGTCCTAGCCCTACCCCGGGACTCTACCTAGTTGTGTACACGAGCACGAGGCTTCTCGTTGCGTGTGTGGGGCTCAATCGAGCGAGGAACGCACTCTTTGACACGCAAAATCGGTTTTCCGATACGCGTTCGATGGACACGACATGGACACGGATTCGACTCCATGAGTACCCGAGCACGTTTCGCATGTCGAGGCCAACGTACTTGCCAAGTTTTACGGGTTCTAGTAGTGTATTTTGAGATTTGGGTTGATATGTGAAATTTTAAGTTTTTCCTTCAATGTAAATTTGAATAGTTTTGTAATATTTTGGTTTTCTGAATTTTAAGTATCAAATTCTGAGTTTACGATTCATATATGATATTTTGGGTTTGTGGGAATTGATCCTTGGTTTTATATCCTATTTAATTACAATATATATATATATATATATATATATATATATATATATATATATATATATATATATATATATATATATATATATATATATATATATATATTTGTGGGAATTGATCCTTGGTTTTATATCCTATTTAATTACAATATATATATATATATATATATATATATATATATATATAAATATATATATATATATATATATATATATATATATATAATTATATTTATATTTATATATAATGACTTGTGTATATGTATATATGTTGGAATGAGGGTTTAAGGTTCTAATTTCCAGGTTTGAGTCCACTTCTCGGATTCGAGTAGCCTATTTCCTTTACCTATATGAGTATGTATATGTATATGTCCAAGTATGTATAAGTTTCCCTTTAAATAGATATATGTGTATATGTATTTATATATGTAATATACCCCATAGTTAAGTACTTGGTTTAATCTCATATTTGATTCACAACAGCAGTCCTTTATCACACCAATTTTTCTTCAAGTCACATATATATATATATATATATATATATATATATATATATGGGGTTCGGTTCAATTGGTGGGAGCAGATATTACGGAGCCCTATTCCTGGCGATTTGCGATCTCCAGGCAGCGGCGGATGGAAGCAACGGCGGGGGGCTCCGCCCCCCATGGCCCTCTACTGCCGAGGGTGGTTCAGACGGCCTCGTTAGATATCCAAGGGGGAGGACGGGATGCGAGGGGGGCTCCGCCCCTCAGCGCGGGTCTGCTATTTCTGTGGAGGTGAGGCCGCCGGTTCCGACGTCATCGTCAGCCACCCAAAGGGGAGGTCGGGATGCGAAGGGGGGCTCCGTCCCTCAGCGCGGGCCTGCTATTCCTGCGTAGGTGAGGCCGCCGGTTCAGGCGTCAGCGTCAGCCACCCTAGGGGCAGGTCGGGATGTGGGGGAGCTCCGTCCCTCAGCTCGGGCCTCCTACTATTATTTCTGCGGAGGTGAGGCCTCCGATGGATCCGTCGGCTGGATCGGCTCCGGCGACGGGAGCAGGCGACGGGTTGAATGGCCCGGTGAGCTACTCTGCAGCGGTGGTGGGACGTTCGGCGATAGGTTTAGCGGGCGGTTCGTCAAGGGTGTCTTTCCGTCCAGCCATTGCTGTTGACGGTCGGAAGGTGGTCGTCTTCTCTACGACGGACATGAAGGCTCTCACAGCGCCTTGCGGGCTGGACCTTATTGGAAAGTTCGCTCGGCGGAGACTTCCGATTGAGGCCATTAAGAAGGATTTTGCTTCGAGGGGATTCAGGGGTTTGATTGAAGTTAAGGCCATAGACGATCGTCACGTCCTCATTCGTCCTTATGATGAGTGCGATTTTCTTCGGCTTAGATCCAAGGACTGTTGTTTCGTTGGACGGGTTCCGATGGTGTTATTCAGGTCTTCGGTTGATTTTTTGCCGATGAGAGAGGATCCTCGAGTTCCCATCTGGGTGGCCTTCCCCGGGCTCCCATATTGCATGTTTGATACTAATGCGGTTCTCTCCATCGCTTCTGGTCTTGGCACTCCGCTCTATATGGATTGAGCAACGGCTTCATTTTCCAGGCCGAGTGTTGCTAGGGTTTTGGTTGAAGTGGACGTCAGTAAACCTTTACATCATGAGGTTTTCTTTCAACTTCCTGATGGCGTCCGTTCGCAGCCGGTCGTGTATGAGCGGACCCTACTATACTGTGTTGTATGCGGCTTGCATGGCCACATAGAGAGTGATTGTGGTCGACCCAAGGTGGTGACGCCGGCGGTGGGCAACGCTGAAAGGCCAACCGTCATTGACGCTACTTCCTCGGGCGTTATGCTAGAGAAAAATGGCACAGTGGGAGGATGATAGCAGGTTTGGAGGCGCGTCCAGAGGCGTGATGATAGCAGTGATTCTTCTCAGCCCGGTTTGCGGAGGAGTGTAGACAATCATGCTTTGTCTGTCCTGCCATCATGGCACGTGGGGGAGTCATCTTCGGGCCAGCTGGATTTATGGTCGGATGTCGGGCGGCCCATGCAGGGAGGATGCAGCATTCTGGGTTCGTGTCTGGACGGGCAGACGGGACCGGAGTGGGGTATTTGCCCCATCGATTTACCGGATCTTCCTATCATTGTCCATAGTCAGCTGGGACAAGGTGTCCTAGCGGATGGTTCTGACATGGAAGAACGCAGCTTAGTGGTGTGGGAGAAGCTTGTCCTTGGCTCCATCATTGTCTGGGGAGATTATTCCTCCCCGAGGGATGATATGGTTTTGTCGTCTGAGGATAGAACTTCCATTATCCTCCCGGAGGGTCGTGAAGAGGGCTGGCAGATGGTTCCATTCAAAAAGGCGGCGGGTAAGCGAAGGAAGTCGATGGCGCCTCAGTCGGATCGTCTTTTTCGATCACATGCATCCCGGGATAGGCGGGACCCACAAAGGGTCCATGGTTAATTTTCTTATTTGGAATGTTCGGGGGACGGCGAACAGAACTACTCTATGCCGTCTCAGGTCCTTGTGTCGGACCAACTCTATCTAGGTTCTTGCTATTATTGAGCCCAAGGTGATATCCTCTAAGCTTCTTTCTTATCAATTGAGGTTGGGTTTTGATATTAGTTATTGCAATGAAAAGGGTAATATCTGGTGTTTTAGCAAGTCGGGTACTGGGCTCAACTGTATTGATTCCTGTAATCAGGCTATCACGGCACAGCTTTCTCTGAGCTATTTTTCGGATCCGGTATGGTTGTCTGTTGTGCATGGTACAGGAACAAGTCAGGAGAGGAAGCGTCTATGGTGTCATCTTTTGGACGTCCAAGCCAGGGACTCTGTATTGCCTTAGGTTGTGGGCGGGGATTTTAATATTATTGCTTCTCCGGACGAGAAATTTGGAGGTCGACCACCTGACACGTTGGCCATTGCAGACTTTCTGGACATCCACTTGGCGACCGGGCTCTCTGATGTTGGCTTCAGAGGGAGCACTTTTACTTGGGTGAATGGTCAGTCTGGGGTTGACCGGCAGGGATCTCGCCTTGATCGTGTGTTGGCGACGGGTTCCTGGCTGGATGGAGTCCAGGTCATCTGTGAGAATCTCAACCGGGCAGAATCTGATCATGCTCCTCTCTTGATTTCTTGCCAGCCTGTTACTTCTTTACAGCGTCGAGGTTTTCGTTTTCTCGACTTTTGGACATCTCACCCTGATTTCCTTACGGTAGTTGCCCGGGCTTGGGAATCTTGTTAGCATTATGATGCGTTTAGAGCGTTGGGCATGCGTTTGCGGACGACGGGACAGGTCCTGGCCGGCTGGAGAATATCTACTTTTGGAGATATTTTTCAGGAGGTCCGTCAGGCAGAGGACGTTGCCTTGGCGGCAGAACAGGAATACGAACTTCATCCTTCGGAGAGGGGTAGGGCTTCCTGGATGGAGACTGTAGCCAGACTGAAGCAAAAGGTCCAGGTTGAGGAGTCTTTCTGGAAACAGAAGGCCCGATTGAAATGGGACTTGGAAGGAGATAAGAATACTCGTTTTTCCTATGCGTGCACCCAGAGTAGGCAGAGAAGGACTGCTATCCAGAAGATTATTCGTGCTGATGGCACAGAAACGGACTCTGATACGGAGGTGGCGACGGAGGCTTCCTTATTCTACTCTAAGTTGTTCCGAGCTGAGTATCTAACTAATGATGATGATTTCCTCGATGTCATTCCCAGTATTATCTCTGGGGAGGACAATTCTGATCTTGTCCGGTGTCCGGATAGATCGGAATTGCTGGAGATTGTTCGCGGGATGGACCCGTCTAGCGGAGCCGGGCCTGATGGTTTTTCTGGGAGATTTCTCTTCGTGTTGGGATATTATCGCTGTTGATGTGGAGGAAGCCATTGGCTCTCTTTTTTTGGGTGGTCGTCTCCCGGCTTCTATATCTGATACTTTCTTATTCCTCATCCCCAAAGTCGAGCATCCCAGAAATCTTTCATATTTTTGCCCTACTAGTATTTGTAATTTCTGTAACAAGATTATTTCCAAGATTCTTGCTTACAGGTTACAGGAAATTCTTCCAAAACTTATTTTACCAGAGCAAAGTGCTTTTGTTAAAGGGCGTGAGATTGTTGACAATATAATTATTGCCCAGGACATAGTGGCATCTATGAGGAAACCCAATCATGGTGCCAATGTGGCAATCAAGCTTGACATGCAGAAGGCTTATGACAGAGTTAATTGGCATTTCCTATTGCGGGTTCTTCGGAGATTTGGTTTTAATGAAGCCTTCTGTGATATTATTTATCGTCTCCTGGCGGACATCAGGTATAGGGTTCTTCTCAATGGAGCTCCTACAGATTTCTTCCCGGCGACTAGAGGGATCCGTCAGGGGGATCCTTTTTCCCCCGCTCTATTCATTATTGCCGCGGAGGTGCTTTTTCGGAATGTCAAGCTTCTGCAAGACTCAAATCGGAGATCTTCTTTTCATACTCTGATAGGGAGACCGCGTATCTCGCACTTGGCCTACACGGATGATGTTCTTATATTCACTTCGGGGGATAGATCAGGTTTGAGAGCTCTTCAGCAGGTGTTGCACCGTTATGAGGCTGTATCTGGTCAGAAGATTAATTATTCCAAGTCTGCCTTTTATACTACGACTCCTTTGGTCGAGGCTCGTGCACGGACTATCTCTTCTTTATTTAGCTTTTGTACCGGTACTTTGCTACTTATTTGGGTTGTCCTTTAACGTGCGGTAGAAGGAATGCGGGGTTGTTCATGGATTTGCTTGATAAAATAAGATCGAAGCTTACGGGATGGCAAAACAAAATTCTATCTCCTGGGGGTAAGCTGGTTCTTATTAATAATGTTCTCATATCTATCCCTATGTATACTTTGGCAGCATGCTGCCCTCCTAAGGCCGTTATTCGGGCGATTGAGAGGATGTTTGCAATATTCTTTTGGGGTAGCAAGGATGGTGTCGCTAAGAGGAGTTGGTTGGCGTGGCGGTTTGCTACTCGGACTAAATCTGAGGGGCATCTTGGGATCAAGTGTCTGAAGGATATTATGGATGCCTTCTCGATGAAATTATGGTGGAAGTTGGGGGACTTTGGGTGGATTTCCTTAAATCGAAATATTTTCGTAAGCGTCATCCTTGCGAAGCTTTCGTGACGTCCAAGAGTTCTCCCATTTGGCGACGGATTTTGCGGGGGAGGAAATTGGCAGAACCTCATATATCTCTTAGACTTGGACGTAGGGAGGGCTCTGCAAGGTACGAAGAGTGGATTCCGGGAGGCCCTCGGCTGGGTTGTATTGCTGATCTGAGGGTCGATGGTGTGCTACAGGGGCCAGGCGTGGAGCGGAGAGACGGCCGCGGGGGCGGGTGCGGGCCCAGGAATTGACGCCTTGGATTACTGGGCTGGCGGACTAATCCCCGGCTTCCGGGGGGACGGGCGCTGATGTGGTGGTTTCTTTCCAACTTCGGGCGTATCCTCCGTGGCGGGTAGCGACGGGTGGTGGCACTGGTGAGCTTCGTCGGTCGGCCAGACTGGCAGGGAGGGTGGTGTTCCATCCTCATCGTCCGGTGATTGTGAGGGCTCTATCGGACAGGGGAAGAAAGATCCGGGATTCAAGGGCCAGGAACTCGGACAATGGAGGTCCTGCTGTCCGATCGTTCTGGTCCGCCGAGGGTTGGAATTTGCCTTTAATTTCGGAGCATTTTGGGGAAGAGGCTGTGCGGCGTCTCATTGCGGCAAACCTGACTTGCCACACGGTGCATGATTCATTGTCTGGGGTGATCAGCAAGGATCTTTCCCTTGGCAGCGGCAGGAGGGTGTGTCGGGTTCATATCATCCAACCTCTCCTTTATTTTCTCATATTTGGGGCCAATGTATTCCAGCGAAGTGGAGCATTCTGATGTGGCG
>JANAVB010028378.1:0-20347 GCA_029216955.1 Iris pallida
TAAAATAGACTGCTACAATGCATTCTGCATGATATTTGGGTCAATCTAGGCTAAAGTCAACATTTGGTCAACTCTAGTCAACTTACACTAGTCAAACTAGGTCAACTAGGTCAAGTCTAACCCAAACAAGTCTCACTAAGCCTAGCCAGCCTATTCTAGCAAGCACACATCATCACAAGGCCTTACAAGTCTAACAACACACAAGTCACATGTGTATACATGCCATACACATAGGCTATCACATAGGAATCTACATAGGCTATGTGCCATAGGCTATATGCCATATATAGTCTATATCACACATATTTTATACATTATATATATATCTATCTATATACTAATTTAATATAAGCAACTTACATATCAATCACATTATTATAATCATATAGATTACAGATATCATATATGTAAACATAGAGTGAGAGAGAGATGTGTGTGTGTGTGGCATTGATAACAGTATGTGTATATGTGACAGAGCTATATGTGTGTGTATGAATGTGTGAATGAGTTAACAGTGTGTTCAGGAAGAGTGTGTCCTGTGTACCTGTGTGTGTGTAGTATGATACATAATCTCAGTTTTCAGTGTGTAATAACCGTAGCTTATAGGTTCTCAGGTCTTAGGCTCATGTGTAAGAGTGTAGAGCAATGTGTGTGTGTATGTGATATGCATATCAGTTTGTAGGTAGGTGTGTACAGATAGCAGTTCATCATGTGTGTGTATGAATACTAACATGTGTGTGTATGAAACTAACATGTGTGTACAATGTGTATGGGTGTGAGTGAGCTAACAGTGTTCAATAGGTGAATCAGTGTTAATACAATAGCTATTTAGTTCTCAGAGTTTAGTGTGCTAGTGTGTGTGTACATGAGTGTGTGTGAGTGACATCAATGGTGAGTGTGTGTATATGAAATAGAAAAATAGTGTGAGGGTTCAGCCATGGGTTTAATAGGAAAACAGTGTCAATGTGAAAACATGAAAATAGTGTACCACTGTTCTCTGGTAGCAGTGCAAGTGTGTGTGTGTGTTTCAAATCAGTAGGAAAATATGTGAACATTGTGTTCTTAGTTTTGAGTGAAATGTGTGGTAGGTTTCAGGATTTCAAAACAGTGAATGTGTGTATAGGAAAATGAAAACAGTGTATTAACTCAGGGAAATACATATGACAGTTTTCGGAATTTCAGTCCAATAATAACTCGAAAACCAACACATCTAGCTAACATGAAACCTAATCATGTATATTAATCCTTATATATGTAGATGAACTTATCAGTGCAATGTGTATAAAGGTGACAGCCAATGTGTCTCAGGAAATGTGAATTCAGTATATGATGGTGTGTGAGTGTAGAACTTAGTTAGAACAGTGCAATGCACATGTATTCTTAGGAAATCAGTAGAGTGTGGTGTGTGTAATGTATGAAGAACAATGCATAAAGACTGTTCTCAGTTAAACAGTTCTCAGGTTTGAAATTAGCTTAAATACGACAGTTCAGTTAACAGTTCAGTTAACTGGAAAAAATGGGGAATTCAATGCTCGAAACCAAACACAATTCACAAAGATGAACCCTACTATATCTAACATGTATACAGCATCCTAACTAACATGTAACCCATATAATTTATCAAATGAAATCGAATTTAAACCACAACATTCAAACTCTAAAAAAAAGGGTATTAGAATATTGGGGATTCTCTGAAATATGAATCAAAACACAAGGAAACACATGCAAAATAGGTCAGGGTCAAGTCGTACATGTGTCCAGAGTCCACACGAGTCCCCACATGTCCCCACGACTGGACACGGCGTGTCCAAGTCACGAACACACACAAACACATTCGCGTGCACAGACTGCATCGTACTGCAATACAGTCGCCTTGTGGACACAACACGTGACACATCATGCCACGTGGTCACGTCCACGTGTAGCCCAACACTAGGGCTACGCACTGGACCCATCACGATGTGTCCACGACGTGTCAAACATGGACACGAAGCCCGTATCAGACTGAGTCAACACGTTTCACACGTCCAGTGCAATCCCAATGCACTCGACACCACGTGCCCGACACACGACCATTCGACACGAGGCTTGGGGGCTGACGTATCAGTCATTGCCCTCTCCTCTTTGCCAAACCACAGGTTGCTACGTGCCCTGTACAGTGAGCACGAGGCCTCGAGCAGCTGGACTGTCCTAGGCTGTTGCGAGCGTGTTTGTGTCCTGTTTGGACACGGACACGGCTCTAAATTGAACACAAATCATAGAGAAAATATTAAACACATGAAGATCTATATTTCTATTCAAATATATTTTAAAAACAGCAATAAATCACTCTTTAAGGCATTTAATCAAACACTTGGAAATAGATTATGATACATGTCCGATACGGACACAAAATCAAATGCAATTTACACCAAACTTTCACTACAGCTAGGGGACACCTAGATCTAGGCTACCATGCAAAGAAAATAGAATAAAACTACAATTTGAAGGATTTTACCTATAGGTGCAAATGACCAAGAAAAGCCCTAAATCAATTGATTCCCGTTGCTAGCCAAATCCTCCAATTTGCTCACAAACTGAAATCACTCTCCATGAATATCAAATAGAGGATGATTAGAATCTATTGCAAAAGATTTGGATCAAAAAGGAATTAAAATGGATTTAATATGAATTAGGGAAGATAGGAATTACCTTTCCTTTCTAAAAGTTAGAATGACACAAAAGAGGCAAGAACAAGTGGAAAGGAGATTATATAGGGGGGAAACCTAGGTTGGCCGGCCACTTAATGGCTTGGTTAGGGTTAGGGTTTCACTAATGGGCCTATGTGCCAAGTTGCAATAGTCATGGAATTAAAATCATAAGTCATAAGTCATTGCACCTATTCATTTTTTCTCCTATTGAAACTAGATTCTAAATAACTAAAAATGGGTTAACTTAAGTTAGACTAGGGTCACACCATGCTAACCAAGTCACCATAGCTAGGGTCAACATCTAGGTCAGTCTACAAAGTCTCAACTAGTCAAAGTCAAAGATAACAATCACCACTTCAATAAATTAAAATAAATTCACAAATGAACAAAATACCCTCAAGCTAAAATATGGTAGTGACAACTAGTACCTATGCTGATATAGTATCCATAGCCCAGTGGATAGAAGCTGATTTGGATCTAAAATGCAAGAGAGATCATGATCAAGGCAAGGTTCCCAATCCTGGACCGGTGAAGTGCCATCATGATCAGCAGGAGGTTGTTTAGGATCAGGTTCTGATATAGCAGTTGTTCCAAGAGCCAGCTTCTGTTCAGAAGCAGCGTGAGGTTGTTTGCTATTTTATAAGAGATCAGGACACAAGTGGGATGAATGCAGAGTGAGATTGGGACAGTGCCTCTATTGTAGATCAGGTAACCATGGAGTTAGAGACTATCTACGCAGGAGATTCTAGAGTTTGATCTGTTAGTTGCATTTCTGGACTTGTATGTGGAGAAGTGATTGAGGAATAATGGTTAGTGAGGCCTTGTAGTAGCTGTAGTAGTAGTAGTAGTAGCAGCTGTAGTAGCGTGAGATGATTACCTTGTATTTTCTTTCTTTTCTATCATCATTCTATTTTTTCTTATCTTGTAGTAGGACTTTTCTTTCTAGTTGATTTTCAATAAAATCATTTTTGATGATTCTCTAATCATGACCATGTCTAAACTCTAATTTTGCTAGCTTTCGATTCTTCCCTAACTATTTTTGGAAACATTACTAGTTTTTTTATTCTATATTTGATCATAACTAGATTTAGATTCTTAATTTGACCGTTACTAGATTTTCTATATCATATTATTTTTGTGCCTAAATCATGTCGACTATTTCGATTTTATTTCTAATCATGCCTGACTTTCTTCAATCGTTTCTAGATGACCTTGACTATTAAACCTTGACTCTATTGACTATATTTCGACTATATCATAACTTACTCCTATCTAACAATTTTGACTATTCTTATATGACTCTAGTAATCATAAATTGTGTCTTACGATTTTGAATCATCTATGTTCTGTCTAAACTGTTGCATTCGATCGTGCTCAGACTTGACCCTTAATTGTGTCTATATTCTACTGGCAAGTCATTCTATACTTATAATTTTGACCTTGACTTGATTCTATCGTCCTAATCCAAAATGATTTTGATTATGCTAAGTATTTGATCGTGACGTACGATTTGGTTCATCTATTTTGTTCCTAAATGTCGTTGACTATATTTTGGTTATATCCTTAATTGTGCTTAAATGATTTAGGATTGATCATTCTTAAGTAAGACTTCAGACATACCTAAATGACTAAGGCATTTCTTTGATCGTATCTAAATAGTCATGATTTTGACTATCATCAATTCCCATAGTTGATCGTGTGACTATATTTCAATTCCATCCTTAAAATCATGTCTGAACGATATAGGATTTCATCACTAATCTTTCTTAAGTGATTTCAATTTTATCTTTCGTGCCTAAGTGACTTTGATCATAACTGAGTATTTTTTTTAATCATATCTAGATAATCGTGCTTTTGACTATCCTTACAATACTAAAATATAACGACATAGCGACGGCCATATCCGTCGAAAATCCGTTGGTAAATCATCTTACCGATGGATTTCCGACGGATACGGGCTAAAAAAATCCGTCGGGAATATCCTCGTCGCTAAAACTAGCTCGTCGCTAGTCCGCCGTTTCGCGACTAATTAGCGACGGATTTCCGTTGGCAAAATAAAAACTTTTAGCGACGGCTTTCCGTCAACTTCGACAGTTTAATTTTTTAATATATTCATAAAATTAGCGACGAAAAATTTGTCGCTAAATTGCCGCTAACCGTGTATCCGAGGGTTTCTGATACGCAATATCTGTCGCTCAAAGCGTCGCTAACCTCGACAGATTAGCGGAAGAAGAGCGACGGATAATACGTCGCCACCCTTCTGGAAATCTTCCATATATTCCAGAATATGAGCGACGGAACGTCCGTCGCCCTTCTGTCGCGTAATTTTTCTAGAAATAGGCCGATGGACAATCCGTCAGGAAATCGTCGTTAGCTGCAAAAGTCAGTCGGTAACCCGTCGATACCTGCAACAGTCCGTCGGCAACCCGTCGGTAATCCGTCGGTAATCCGTCGCTAACTGAAATATTTTTGAAAAAAATTGCAGGAAAGAGACTATTCCTTGTAATATAACATATTCAGCATCCACCATACACAAATATAACATATCCGACATCCAATATATCCAACAAATATCCATATTGCCAACACAATATCTCCAAACATTCAATATATCACAACATATACAAAAAATATCCAACACAATGACCAACAAAATATCCAACACAATATCCAACACACTATCCCAACATACATAGCAAAATATCCAAACATAAACAACCCAATACAAATACGAAGGCTCAATCTGGTTGCGTTGAGGCATGTACCATTCTATCAGCCACTTTGCAAAATATCCAAACATAAACAATCCAACACAATGCCTCAGAAAAGACCGCAAGTCAGACGATGGATCCTCACAGCCAGGGATCATAGTTGTGTTGAGGCATGTACCATTCTATCAGCCACTTTGCATACGAAGGCTCAATCTGGTTGAGGTCTTCTTTAGGGACAGGAGGGTCGGTCCTGATGCTACTACTCTCTGACGGTGGCTCCTCCTTAACTTCAACCTTGGGAGCAATCTCTTCCCTGATGGTCATCGGTTCTTCCTTGACCTCGACCTTTGGTAACACCTCCTCCTTAAAAATCATCGGCTCTTGTTTGACGACGGGGACTTCTTCCGTATCGACCTCCAAGGGTTCCTTGCCTCGGCCCCTTCCTCGACTAGCAGCACCACCTCGGGGAGTCTTGGGAGCCATCTCTCTGACAACAGAAATTTTCATATAGGGTAAAGAAATTTACTCAAATTATAAAAAAAATAAGAAGTTTATCGAAATTTTCAGTCACATATAATATCCACCTCGGGGAGTCTTAGGAGCCTTCTCCTCTCCTCCACCATGGCTCTGGACCCATCTGCTTCTCCCTACTTCCCTTCTTCTTATTTGACTCTCTCAGCCTATGATATCCAGCTCAAGTGTAGAGTCGGGGGAGAAGAAGTGGGCAGGAAGAGGAGGGGGAACCAGCACAGCCGGCGGCATGACCTGGAGGAAGTAAAGAGGTTTTGTTGGAGGTGTTGGCAATTTTCCCAGGATGGTGTTGAGGAGCAAGTGTAGAGTCGGCCGAAGCTCCTCAACACCATCTTGGAAAAATCGCCAGCACCTCCAGCAAAACCTCTGTACTTCCTCCAGGTCATGCCGCCGACTGTGCTGGTTCCCCCTCCTCTTCCTGCCCACTTCTTCTCTCCCGACTCTACACTTGAGCTGGATATCATATGTGGCTGAGAGAGTCAAATAAGAAGAAGGAAAGTAGGGAGGAGCAGATGGGTCCAGAGCATGGATGGAAGAGAACTAGAAAGCACAGAACCTTCCTGTTGTGAGAACCGTAAAGAGTGAAAAAGGAGAGGGGGGTCTTTGATTTTTGCGTTCATCATCATTAGAGGGAGCAGCACTGGAAAAGTTGTGACGTTGGTAGCATAAGAGAGTAAAAATCTGTATCACAAGACTAACATAATTACTTGTAATCATGTACTCACCAATAACCGGATGTAACTGGAAATCTTTCATAATTCATTCTAGCATACATTAGTGTGAATCATCTATGTTATGTACATATGGTGTAGTATATGTTTTTATCGAATCTAATATCAGAAAGATATAACAGAATCAAGATGAACTCACATAATGTAATACTAAAACATCATCTGCTACTATATAAGATATTGTGATAGGTTGTCGTATCATCATTGCCGAGGGATGAGGGTCGAAGGACAGTCAACTTTATCTACGGCTACATAGTTTCTGTCTCGCCAGTCGAATGGCTGCAGAGACTATGTCCTGATCACCATGTCGTACCGTAGATTAATGCAAATGGAGCTGGAGCAGGAGCCAAAATACAGAATCCAAAATACAACATACAGAATCCAATCCCTGGGTTCGCCGAAAATACAAAAATAAAGATTGACACACAGTTCTAATTCATATGTGTTTTAAGTGTGAGAACGGATGGCTCAGAACACAACCCAAAATTCATTCTAGCATACATTAGTGTGAATCATCTATGTTCTGTACATATGGTGTAGTATACGTTCTTATCGAATCTAGTATCTAGTATCTGAAGAATGTAACAGAATCAAGATGAACTCACATAATGTAATACTAAAACATCATCTACTACTATATTGTAGAAGCATGAAAAAAGAATAATAATTCATATGCGGCCCAGAACCAACATGCGGCTCAAAAGCTCGAAGAATCTTATGCGGCTCGGAAAGACCCAGAGAGCCGCATGCGGCTCAGGGACTTTATGCGGCTCAGGAAGAGCCACTTGGCCTCATGCAGCTCAAAACAGGCCGATGACAGCTGGCCATAATTACTTCATGCAGTTGGCCATTTAATGTTCTGACATAAAGTGACAGCTCTGACGGCTCTGACATAATGAGGAGACGTGTCAGGCTCCTCAAAAGACGAGAAAATCTCTGAGACAGCCGGCACAATCCATAAAGTCCAAAGAAGCTCTCTATGCGGACTGCCTAGACCACCCTTATACGGCTGCCACCCTCATGCGGCTGCCACTCTTATGCGGCTTGGATTGTGGGGCCACCCTTATGCGGTTCAGTTGGAGGCCACCCCCCATGCGGCTGCCACTCTCATGCGGCTCAGCTTGTGGGGGCCACCCTTATGCGGTTCAGTTGGAGACCACCCCTATGCGGCTGCCACTCTCATGCGGCTCGGATTGTGAGGGGCCACCCTTATGCGGTTCAGTTGGGGTTCACTCCTATGCGGCTGTCACTCTCATGCGGCTGCCACCTTCATGCGGCTCGGTAGTCGGGGCCACACTCATGCGGCTCTGCCAGGACGCCCCGTCTATGCGGCTCGTAGCACAATGGCAGTGGGGTCACGTGGCAAAAGATCGACTAAGACTTATTTCTCCGCGTTCGTACGGCTCTCAGCATAATGGCGGTTGGGACACGTGGCAGAAGATTGACCAAGACTTATCCACTCGGATTTGATGCTATCAACAAATCATCATAATACAGATTTATTGCTATCAACATAACTGCCCGGATCAATTTCCAACAAACAATGCAGATTTGTTGCAATCAACATAATAGCCCAGATTGATTTCCAACAAACAAGATCAAGGCTAATCTTAACCAAATCCCTAACCGCTCACTTTTCAAGGAGCAATTACTGCACACCCTACTCATCACAAAGCCCTATAAATAGTAAGGTGTCATTTTCTTGCAAAAGCCTGGACACAGAGAGCGACGGAGACACAGAAAGAAGCATAGAGCAAAGAGCACGCAGCAAGAGCATTTCTTCATCAGAGCCGAAGCGACGTCCGATCGTCCAAGGAGTAAGGCAGAGTTAATAGCACTCTCCCGAGCCTCTACCGTCACCCCCCAGAAAAATAAAATAATTATACTTTAGATTGCTTTTCCTAGGTTTTGTTCCTAGGCTCTCTTCTGTACAAACGAGTTTGTAGTTATGAAGTAAAAGTCCAGTCCTCCCATAAAACTGTTCTGTTCTTTTATAATCAATGGCAAACACGATGGCGACTCTGCTGGGGACTAACTTCTCCACGGCTGAAAAATTGGCGACGCAATCGGACGCTGCCAAGCTCGGCTCCACACAACAGATGCTGGTCGTCCGCTTCGACCAACAAGCGTTTGAAGAAATGCTCTTCGACGGGAGCACTGGCCCGGTCCAAAAGCAAGCCCACACGAAGAAGGCCCGCGGGGAGTGGAGGCCCAAATCATTTGCTCCTTCCTAAGCTCTGGAAGAAATGCTCTCTGACGGCGGAGAAGGCTCTCACGCGACCCCACTTTAGACCGTAGAGGACTCTGCTGTCCCCAAGTCCGACAGAGGAAAACACTACGATACTGGACTTACAGGGGCAAAGAGGGACTCTATGAGGTCCAAGAAGCAGCCACGTAAGGGCGCCCGTCGCATGGAGAAGGTTCATGCGGCCACAAAAGCCAGCCGCATGGGGAAGGCTCATGCGGCCACAACTGCCAGCCACATGAAGGAGGCTCATACGGCCACAACTGCCAGCTGCATGAAGGAGGCCCATGTGGCCTCAACTTCCAGCCGCATGCAAATTGTTCCCAGCCGTATGGAGAACACTTATGCGGCTGCCAAACTCAGCCGCAAGCCATCCACCCTGTACGGCTCAGGATCAGTCTTTGACCGCCTCTCATGCGGTCCTGACCCCAGAGGCTCTCGGCAGGATGCTCCAGACTCTGTGACGCACAACTTGGCCTCTTCCTATTATGCACTCTCAGGTGCTAGAGGGAAGAAGTCTAGGACAGCACGGGCTCGTCGAGCTCAGTCAGCAGTCCCAACTTCTGACCATCAGGGCGTCCCGCTGACTATTACGCGGGCCCCGGATGGAAAGTTGTATAAAACCTTCCGTGTCCAACCCCCGGTGGCCAACGGACGAGATAGTTATCAAGAATCTCCCAACAACGATCAGGGGCAAGTACTCTTATTAGCCTCACATCAGGGAGCAGGCGGGATGCCAACACACTCGTGTGCTCGGAACTCTCGGGCCCACAGAACGAGTGACTTGCGTGATGTGATTCTTTACAAGCGCAAGGAAAGAGAAGAAAGCTTGGTGTACAGAGAGTCCTTTCATGGACATTACTGTACTTAAGTCATCGTCAACTGCTACTGCAGCAAGGTGGCAGCCCAAGAGGACCGGCAGTCCCTCTTCCAATGACTGCAACATCCAGGACCGGTCCTGCCACCAAGCTCAGGAGACGAAGCGCTTTATGTCGCCTCCTGCAACTCTGCCCAGAAGGCTCCTACTAGCAAAGTAGGGAAGAACATGAATGTGGCCAGCCCAAAGGTTTCAACCGGTACGGCCAAGAAGCTCTCATCCAAGCGGTTGTCCACAACCACCATAGGAGGAGTTTATCAAGGCACCCGTTCAAAGACGAAATCTTCAACACTTGGAGATTCGTCATCCTCATCCCTGGGGGTAGCTGAAGCTGGGAGTAGCACCCATCCGAACGTCTACGACAATCCGACGTTCCAAGAAGATGCACCGGAGGAAAAAATTCCTCCTACTGATACAGTAGACCCAGACGTCCCCGAGGACGTCCACGGGTCCCAAGACGAGGCAGCCTCCTGCGTAGGGGATAACACTTCCTTTGAGTCCGAACCAGAGGAGAACATTCCTACATACTCCGACGATTTCTCGGTACAAGGGTATGATTCAGAGGACACGTCCTCCACCGTTCCTTCCATCTCTCCTCATGTGAGGACGGTGTTCATGACAAACAATGACCAAGACGGTCCCAGTGATCGCCAACGCATCGACACCCTGGAGGCTATACTTCATACCTTGGTCAAATCTATGGACGAGATCAAAGCGGCCCTACCGGCTCTGCAAGGAAGGATGCCTGGCCAAACAAGCTTGGGTCCGCAGTTAATGCAGACTCAAACTCAACTGCGCCAAACCCGGGCAACAACCCTCCTACAATATCGGCTCCCACGCTACAGACGAGGCTAGGGAGGCAAGACAAGAGGTCCAGGAGCTCCGAGCCATGTTCCACGTCCGAGAAACCTGCCATGACCTCAGAATATGACAACCGTATCCTGCTGCATGGAGAGATGTTCCCTTCCCACCAAGATATAAACCATTCAACATCAATTTATATGATGGGAAGACATCTGCAAGCAGGTACATTACCTACTTTGAAGTCACAACCGACCATCTGCCTTATGACGACGCCATCCGTACGCGGTTGTTCATTGGAACATTGGAAGGGGTCGCCTTCGACTGGTACCGCAACTTGCCAGACAACTGCATCCATTCCTTTTCCGACTTCAAAAACATATTCCTTGAAAGGTTCTATGAGGTAGGACAAGATGTGACAATGTCCACCCTCATGGACGTTGTTTAAGGTAAGAAGGAGCTAACAAGGAACTACATTGAGCGGTTTTGCCAAACCGTGATGAAATTGCCCTCTGGCAATCCAGATTCTTCCTTGATTGAAATCTGCCAAAAGAGGTTGCTTCCCACAATCAGCCTCTGGATGGGCAAAAGTTAATTCAAGGACTGGAAGACTTTCATCATCAGCGCCACTAGCGCAGAAGACAAATTGAATAAAGCTCGCCAACTGGGATTGCATATCACGGAGGGAGACGACATGGGCAAACGCCCTAATGCCAACAGTAACAATGGTGGTAATCCATCCAACAACCGAGACAACAAGGGCAAACAGGCTATGGTGGCCGACACAGCCCCGAAGCCCGAACCGAAGTCGGCAGAGAAGCAGTGGCCGCAGATGACTTACTCCTTCGAAGACAGCCATGTCAAGCCCATCCTTGACATGCTCATACAAAGAGACAGGATTCAGCTCCATCCACCGAGACGTGAGCCTCGGCCTGCAGAGATGGAAAGCCTAAAGTATTGCCACTACCATCGCTATGTCCACCATGCTACACAAGATTGCTACTAATTGAAGTGGTACATCCAGCACCTGATCGACTCTAAGGCTCTGGCCATTGACTTCGAGGAGGTAACTGTAGCGGCCAACATGGTGTCTGTCCAATTCGACAGTTTTCCTCTAACAGAGACTCAAGATGGAGTGGTACCCGTCCCCCGAGCGAAGATGGAGGTCGCTAATCTTCTACTTTCTCGAGACCAGGCTGCTGGGCTGGTACCCCTCACCACATCGCGAGGGGAGGTCATGTGGGTCCACCAGGACTTAGTATCTGAAGTAACCCAGCCAGCATCACCCCTACTGGCAAGAAGAAAGATGAGAAATTTAAGTCCTGCCGCACAATCTCGGCTGACATCGAAGAAGCGACAGTTGTCGTTACCCGATCCGGTGCACAAACTCAACCCCCACCGGGTAACTCGGCTAAAGATCATCAGCCGGCTGCTGCTGATGCTCCAGGGCCCTCTCAGCCTCCGACGACCGACAAGCTTAGGCCGAAGGAGACCCGCTTCGACAAACTGCTGCTCCAAAAAGATGCACCTCAGGGACTGGAGAGGCCTTATAACTTTGACATCTTGGCACAATTGGCCAACACACCGGCCAAATTATCGTTGTATAAGCTCTTGAGGCTCTCCAAAGATGCTCGCGTCGTACTGAATGACGCACTTCAGAACGCTGATACCTATCTGGCTCAAGTTAAGCTCACAGGAGAAAGCTCCACAGAGGATCCTCAGGACAGTGCTTTTACTGGAGCAATGCCCAACATTGTCTTTACTCCGCAGGACATGCTCATTAAGACCAACCTGCACGGTCGCCCGATGTATTATACTGGATACGTCGGCGACGTAAAGGTGGATCGGATGCACATAGATCCCGGTTCTTCCATAAGCATCATCCCGAAGAGCCTGCTTCACTTCCTGGGCATCCTTATGCATCGCCTGACACCTACAATCACCGCCATCAGCGGTTTCAATTCAGGCAGAAGCTATCCGTTCGGGAAGATTCGCTTGAAGTGCCAAATCTGCGACCTTCAGTCAGAAGTAACCTGCTATGTCATAGACGCGGATACTTCCTACAATATTCTTCTGGGGCGTCCTTGGATACACTACTACATGATCGTGCCTTCCACGTTGCACCAGTGCTTCAAGTACGTCGACAAACACGGCTTTGTAAGAACCGAATTTGTCGACATTGATCCTTTCAGAGGGCTTGAATCCTACTACTCGGACTCCTGCTTGTACGAGAAGTCGAAGAGGCACCTTGTCAAAAAAAATACTCAAGCTCAAACTGAAGCGGCAACGGGATCAAAAGAACCTCTGACGATCCACCTCCAAGCCCGCAAACCAGGCAGAACTACACTCCTTACAGCCACTTTGCGTAAGGATGTAATCAGTCTCTCTGCACAGGAGGAGCAAATGACTATCCGACTCCCAAGGTCTGGCCAGGCGTCGAGACCCACTGTGAAGCCAACGACAATCAGACTGTCAAGAGCCGGTCAACGACAATCTGAAGAGACAAACTCTTCGGATAAGCCAATGGTCATCCGTCTACCAAGGACAAGGCATCACCCAACACTGAGCCGAGGACTGTTAGTGAGCCACCAACCCTACGTCCTGCCCCACCAGCAGGACCCTTGGTGATCAAGCTCCCCAGATCGTCTTCCCAAGCTTCAATAACGCAGGGGGTTGCTGAACTGGAGTTGAGGACAAACCAATAATTCAGCACCAAGCCGGGGACCGCTAGCGCATCGACGACTCCACACCCGGCCCCATCAACGGAACCCTTGATGATCAGGCTGCCCAGATCATCCTCCCAGTCTTCACTGATACAGGGGGTAGCTAAAGAAGAGAAAGAGCTGGCCAAGTATGTGGCCGCATACACTGATGTTCCTTCCGCCGACGATGTAATTCCTCCTGAAAAATACCTTACTTCATCAATAAAGGGTTATCTTTGAACTACCTCGAGCTTGATAAGCTTCTTGTAATGTATGCGATGGAACACGGTATAGGCACTAACTTACACACATAAGTAACCAATGTCTATACCGCGAACCAACTTACTCCCGTGGAAGGCGCCTGCTTCATAATCGAAGGAGAGGATCATCCAATCATCTTTGGTCGGAAGAACGATCCACAGCCCTTCAGGCTAGAAGAAGTCGATTTAGAACCCGACACTGGAGGACTGCCCCTTTATCTGTATAGCTCTCGATCCAAGTACCTCATGCAAAAATAGGGATATGATATAGAGGCTACACCAGGCCTGGACTACGACACCGACCGACGATTACCTTTACAATTGCCAGTCCCTGCTGGAAAGCCATGTGATTACTACAGCAAGATCAAACATGGTCTAGGCTATGTTACTCCTGTGACAACCTCCGAGAGCTCAGATGAAGAATGCGAATGGCACTCTCATTCGTCCGGTTCATCCACTTCTGATTTGGATGGGGACATGCTCAGACATACTTGGACTGTCAATATGGCATTCGTCGACGCCTACGAAGAAGATGAAGACATTCCTAAACTTCTCGAGTTAGAACCATGGGCCCAACAGGTAGACGCACATTGGGAGAAGCATTTCGAACAAAGAGAGCCTCCCACCGAAGATGAGTTCATGCAAGTTGACCTCGACGATGAGTCCTCTCCAAAACCAATCTTTGTTAGCAAAAGTCTGAGAGACGAAGAGCGAGAATCGCTACTGCAACTCGTCAGAGAATATATCAACGTGTTCGCCTGGAGCTTTGAAGACATGCCAAGGCTAAATCCTAAGGTTGTACTTCACAAACTCAACATTCGTCCGGACGCAAAGCCGGTCAAGCAGCAGCAACAACGGTTCCGCCCAGACATTTTGAACTCTATCGTGGCCGAGGTCAACAAACTAATAGCCAGCGGCTTCATTCATGAGGAACAACATCCAGACTGGGTAGCCAACGTAGTACCAGTCCTTAAGAAGAATAGGAAGATCCGAATCTGTATCGACTTCCGAAATCTGAACGAGGCGTGTCCTAAGGATGAGTTTCCCCTCCCTATTATAGAAATAATGATTGACAACACCTGCGGCTTCGAGCACATATCATTCATGGATGGCTTTTCAGTGTACAATTAAATCAAGATGTTCCCTGACGACGAAAAGCATACATTATTTCGAACACCGATTGGCACATACTGCTACACTGTCATACATTTTGGTTTAAAGAATGCTAACGCCACCTATCAACGAGCCATGAGCATCATCTTCAAAGATCACTTATGCAAGACAGTGGAGTGTTATGTCGACGACATCGCCATCAATAGCCGCTCTAAAGAAGATCATCTGCATGATCTGAAGACAGTGTTCGACCTAATGCGGGCGCACAATTTGAAGATGAATCCTACGAAATCCTTCTTGGGCGTATCCAGCGAAAAGTTCTTAGTTTTTATCGTTACTTTCCAGGGTATCCATGTCGACCCTGAGAAGATGAAGGCAATCATGGAGATGGGGGCCCCAAGAAATCTCCGTGAACTCAGAGGCCTTCAAGGAAGGCTAGCTTACATCATGAGGTTTATCTCTAACCTCTCCGGACGATGTCAGCCCTTCATGTACCTCATGAAGAAAGGTGTCTCCTTCGTATGGAATGAAAAGTGCCAGCGCACCTTCGACAACATCAAAGAATACCTGTCGAACCCTCCAATCCTGGTGGCCCCGGTTGCTGAAAATCTATTCCTGCTCTATGTGCGAGCTATGGAGCATTCTTTCGGTGCTCTACTAGCACAAAACAATGATGCAGGCCATGAACAAGCCATCTACTACCTCAGCCGAATGATGGTAGGGCCTGAGCATCGATACACTGCCGAGGAAAAGGAGTGCCTCGCTCTAGTGTTCGCCATTCAGAAGACGTGACACTACGTCACGGGACAAACCATACATGTAATATCACGAGTCAAACCTCTCAAGGTCCTCATGACCAAACCAGGGGCACTCAGCTCTCGCCTCGCTACTTAGGCAATATTATTGTCTCCCTACCACATGATCTTCGTCCCACAGAAGGCTGTTAAAGGTCAAGCTCTGGCGGACTTTTTAGCAGTCCGTCCAGGTTTGGAGTCAACCAGAATATACGAAGAGATCCAGACGAGGTCGCCAATTCAAATATGGTATCTCATAGTGCCATTTGGCGAATGTTCTTCGATGGCGCTTCAAGAACTGGGCCCAAAGGCAATATCGTAGTCGGAGTCGGAGTGGTGCTGATTTCTCCCTCCGGGTTAGTGATCAATCGGGCGTACTCCCTCACAGAATATTGTTCAAACAACATGGCAGAGTACAACGCCCTGGTTATCGACCTCCGACTTACAAAAGGACTAAGGGTAGAGCACCTCGAAGCATATAGCGATTCATAGCTAATCGTTAACCAGATCCGGGGTTCATATGAAGTTCGTCATGAAGACATGATCCTCTATCACCAAATAGCGATTGACATCATCTCATCCTTGGAAGGGTTCTTCATAGAACATGTTCCTAGGCTCCAGAACATTGAAGCCGATGCCCTAGCAGGCCTTGCCGCTTCCTTAGCAGTTCCGAATCATGCTCACCACTTGATTGATGTAATAGGCCATGAATTGGTCTGTCCCAAGAACAATGTTCAATGTGTTGAGAGTTACTCCGCTCTGACAGTCGACGAAGCACCAGACTGGAGACAGCCATTCATTGACTTCGTAGTCTACGGCATCTTGTCGGAGAATCCAAAAGAAGCTACTTCCATTAGAAGGCGTTCCCTCAGATTCTTCTATAATACGGAGACGAAAATGCTGTATCGACGATCATACGATAGATTACTGCTTCGATGTCTATCAAATACAGAAGCCAAAGAAGCCGTGCGTAAAGCTCACGATGGCGTCTGTGGAGCCCATCAGCCTGGCCCAAAATTATAAGACTGTCTTCGTCGGATGGGCTATTACTGGCCTACGATGGTGGCGGATGCGATAGACTATTCAAGAAAGTACAAAGCCTGTCAATTCTACGCAGATTTCATCCATCAACCATCCGAGTTCTTACATCCAACGATGGCATCCTGGCCATTCGAAGCATGGGGAATGGACATCATCGGTCCGACCACTCCACCTTCATCCAGAGGATACTGCTTCATACTCGCAATCACAGATTACTTCTCTAAATGGGCAGAAGCTGTTCCTCTTACAGAAGTGAAGACATCAAACGTGATCAGCTTCCTTAAGCATCACGTCATCTATCCCTTCGGACTGCCCCGAAGGATCATCCACGATAATGGTCCGCAGTTTGCAAGCCACGCCTTCTATCGGTTCTACAACAAACACCGAATCTAGAATATTGCCTCAACGTCGTACAACCCGACAGCGAACGGGTTGGCAGAAGCATTCAATAAAACTATAATCAAGCTGCTTAAGAAGTTCGTGTCTTCCAACAAACGCGACTGGAATGAAAAGCTTGGCGAATGCTTATGGGCATACCGTACTACAGTCCGGACGGCCACCGGGAACACACCATTCTCTCTGGTATACGGGAGTGAGGCAGTTCTCCCACTGGAGACTCAAATCCCCTCGCTCTGCGTCGTCCTCACCTATCGATTGACGACGGATGATAATTACCGTCACCGGCTACAAGAGTTGGAGGCCTTAGATGAGAAGCGCCTGCTAGCTCAACAACGAATCAAGCTGTATCAAGCACGCATCTCGGGAGCCTTCAACAAGAAGGTTAAAGTCAGAACATTCCAAGTGGGCGATCTCATTCTGGCAGTTCGGAGGCCGATGGTTATGACTCACAAAATCGTCGGCAAATTCCAGCCAAAGTGGAAAGGCCCATTTGTCATCGAGGCTGTATTCTCCAACGGTGCTTACCACCTCGCAAAGCAAAATGAAGACTTGCTCATGTTATCCATCAATGGTAAGTTCCTGAAGAAGTATTATGTCTAAACGACATCCTCCAAATCTACCGGACTGTTAAGTTATGTGCCCTTAGGCACCGCTGAACTTACACTCTGGTCACTCCAAATGAATCCATATCGCATCTTCTGGGTAGTAAGTCATGTATGATCATACCTCTGAACTTCTTTCCTAAAAAGAGCACCTTCCTCATGATCTACTACTCATACTTTCAGTACATAAAAAGGGCAACAGATCCACAAAATTCTCGAAACAACCACGTCGATGTCACCTCTGAGTTGTTTCGCTTCCGCCAAAAACAAATCACCCCCTCACGTAGAACTTCCACGTCCATATTACCTCTGAGTTGTTTTATGTACCCTTCATGGTGTCCACTCCTGCCACGTGCTCATTACCTCTGAGTAGGAAGGCTCCATTGAAGAAACCTTCATATTTACCACGTCCTCATTACCTCTGAGTAAGTATGTTGGTTTTCTCTCGACTTATTATCCGTACCCAAGACCGGAGTACGCCAAGGATAATAGGCCCACAAATGTCCTCTGTTGACCACAAATGTCCTTTGCTGACCACAAATGATGTACTAAATTTTCTAGTACATGCGCCTCATTTATCATCATGCCTCAGGAGCCCAGCTGCTCTATGGCATTTTTTCTTCCGATACCAGGAACTTTCATGGCCACCTTACTGTAGAATTGTTCTAAGTATCCCTATCAAACTTGTTATCTGTACCTAAAACCAAAGTATGCCAAGGGTAACAGGTCCACAAATAGTCCCCCAATGGGGTAAATATCATAACACCACAAGCGCAACAAGCAATACAAATGAAGGGTAAAATAAAACATGCTCTTTTATTTGAAAGTCAAAGGTACTACATGTTCTGGGACCACGTCCCTATCAAAAAAGAAAGAACATAAATAAAGAAAAAGGCCGACTATGGTTCAGCGGCACATAATTCTCTGAGACTGTCCCTCAGCAAGGCAGTCGACCGCTCAAACCACTGCTTGGCCCGACGCTCGGCCTCCTGAGTCAGCCGCTCCGTATCCTCCAGATGCGCGTGAGCCTGCTAGCCCTCTTCAAGCCTTTCCAGAGCACGCTCCAAGCCAGCAGAAGCTCAAGTGACCTTGTCGGCTTCCTGAACAATCAGCTCCTTATCCGTATGGGCGGCCTCGAGCTCAGATTCTAAGAAAGTCAGTTTCCTCTGAAGTTCGAGGATCTGTTCTCTCGTATCAATTACCCTACGGGAGGCGGCCGCTTCCCGAGCCGTGCAATCCTCTCCCCTGCGGCTCAACTTATCATACTGCAGAGACATGTGGTGGAGGTCCCCCATTATAATCGGCTTGGCCGTATCCCGAGCAACCCTTACCTTCTCCATGGCAGTTATAAGGAAGGCACGCTCTTGATCTATTGCTGCAGACAGATCAACTTGCCGCAGCACTTGAAACTGGGCCACAAGCTGATCAGCCTCTAGCAATTTGGGCTCCAGGAGCTCAACTATCCCTGCCCCGCCGGAGAGGGTTCTAAGGATTTCAATCTGGCCCCGGGCGCATTGACGGGCCAAGGCAAAAGAGGTCCCCCTCTCCACCGCAGCCTTAATTCCTCGCCTCAGGTGGCGGTAGAAACTGTCAACCATATCCTTTGACACTTCATCCAGAACTTCCGTAGAAGACGGCGTCAAAGGAAGGGTAGCTGGCAGGGACGAAAAAGATGCACCGGAACTTGCTTCCCCTGCCACAAGGGAAACAAGTTCCGAGCGAAAGGACGTTTGAATAGCGGTCAATTCCTCCTCCGCAGCCCGAAGGGTCTGGAAACTCGGCAGGGCGGAAAGGTCGACCCCCGGAGCCACATGAACAGAGGAGAGGGTGGGGACCATTTCTCTCCACCCCGGTCGTTCCGCCGTCTGCTCTCTCGAACTCGATTCAGCGGGAGGTCCCTCAATGTAAGATGGAGGAAGAGGAGGCACACTCTCTCTGGCGGACTCTACCCTGACAATGTCCATCGTGGGTACTGAAGGAGCAGGACCTGTATGTCCAGAGCGACCATCAATCAGCTTAACCCGAAGGATGTGATGATAGAGCAGATGAACCTCCTCACTAGTCAAGACTTGGCTTATCTTACCAGGAGGAAGTTGTTGAAGCTGAGGTTCGCTCATAGCCGTCGTAGCCTCTTCACCAGCGACATCCGAGCAGAATTCAGCGGGTTCTTCTGTCCCAGCCGCCCCGGAAGGAGATATAACTGGATCAGCGTCACCTAGCTGAAGTTCAGCAGCCTCGAGGACGGGTTCAGCAGAGCCCACGTCGCCGTAGGTTGAGACCTCAGCTACTGAAGGAACCTCAGCCGTCACCGAAAGAACCTCGGCAGAAATAATCTCGGCACACATGTCACTAATCAAAGTGGTCGGGACTGGGTCGGCTTCAGAGCAAGAGGCCAGTTCTCAAGAGTCCGATTCTTCTGACGCCTACAAAGAAAAGAAAATGATTAGATCATAGTTCAAAAGAAGAGCTAAAGAGGAAGATGATTGTAATTCAATTCACCTCTGAAACTGCGTCATCTTCGTCTCTCTCCTTGATGAGCAGTCTGCGAGGCTTAGACGCAGTCCGTTTCACGGAGTAAGTTCTGTCGCCAATGGTGGACTCATGCCTACTTTGCTTACGCGAAGGACCAGGTACCACAGACGGCTGATCCGCCACCACCTCGTCCGCAGGAGGGAGAGAGTTATCGGGGTCATGCTCGTCATCCTTTTCGTCCGTGTCGGCAGACTCCGAGTCCGACACAGCAAACGGTGTTCTCCGCTTCTTTCTCGTCTTGGACCCTGGGGCTTCTCCGCCAAGCCAGTACCAACAATAAAGCTGGTACTCGGGTCAAAGCCAACAGGAGGCTGCTCG
>JANAVB010028379.1:0-41089 GCA_029216955.1 Iris pallida
ACACAAGACTGTGTCGTGTTTCATAAGCCGTGTCCCTAACGTCAGGACCCGGTATAGCATAAGGGTCGGGTTTATTTCTTTAGCGGGTTAAAAACCAATAATAATTAACGAGCCCCACCCTGACAGCAAGCCCGCTCAGGCCCACTGGCCAGCGGGTGGGGCTCTAAGTCTTCACCCTTCCAGAATAGAGGGCCGAGTTCGAGCCCTCTGTCTGTTTTTCTTTTGTTTTCTTTTGTTTTTTTTTGTTTTATTTTATATATATATATTTATGTATATATGTATATGTATATATATATATATATTATTATATATACTGTTTTATGTGTATATATATACTGTATTTGTATATATATATATATATATATATGTATATTTTATATTTAGTACTCTATTTTATTATGTATGTATGTATATGTATATATATGTATTTATGTACATATATGTATATATGTATATATGTTCATGTATGTATATATTATTATATATATACTATTATATATTATATATATATCTATATATATCTATATCTAATATATATATTAATATATATAATACTGTTTTTATGTGTATATAATGTATTTGTAGATCTATATATATATATATATATATATATATATATATATATATATCTATATATATATATATATATAATATATATATATATATATATATATGTATATTTTTATTTAGTACTCTATTTTATTCTGTATGTATGTATATGTATATATATGTATTTATGTACATATATGTATATGTATATATGTCATGTATGTCTATATTATAATCTATATACTATTATCTATAGTATGCAATATTTGTATATATATATATATATATATCTTATATATATATATATATATCTATATATATATATATATATATATATATATATATATATATATATATATAATATATATATATATGTATTTTAACATATGTATGTATATATCCATTATGTAAATATCTATATATTTATATGTAAATATAAATATTGTAGATAATTTTATATATGTATTTTACTCTACCTAGTGTAAATTATCTTTATAAAATAATTGTCATATTTTTATAACTACTATGTATAATTTTGCCTTATTAAAATATTAGTATTTATTATGTATTTTTACGTCTTCATATTTTTTGTGTATTTAAATTACTGCAACCATTTGGTGTCCAAGCCTAGCATGGATTTTGGGCTCAAATGTGTTTTCACACATTCAAGACCTGTACAAGTCATATTGGACTTGATTCATGGCCTTGGGTCCTGTATTTAAACTTTGGTTCAAACTATGTACATGGACAAAATACGCAGATAATTAATTATTTAATTTCAGATTATGTGCAATGCTGTTTTTGAATTTGTAAAAATACTTAATTACTTTTAAAATTCTGAAAAAATAGTATTTAGATACTAAGTTAATTTAGCTAATTTAGTATAATTTTTATAGTATTTAATTTATAGTTTAGCCACTATTTTGGCATATGAAACCAAAACTCATTTTCACTTAGGAAAACTGATTTTTAGAAAATACTTGTACTGGTTAATAAATTCCAGAAAAATTATAATAAATTTCTATAATTAACAAGGATCATTTTGGTACTTTATTTCATGTAAAATTAAGCTTTTTGTCTATCTCAAAAATTGTTGGAACACAATGTTCATTTGATTTATTTATTGAATAATTACGACTTACAACTTTTTGTACTATTTTGAGTTTTAGCCGTATTGAACCTCACCCCTCACTAGTGTAAAGACCCTAGAAAGTTAGTTATAGTAGTGTGTCATCCCACATTGGTCTCCTATGCTAAAGTCATCATTTTGGCTAGGTGCCCAGTCACAAGTCGTGTTTCACAAATTAGTGTCTTAGTGTTTTAGCTTAGTGTAAAAACTAAGTTTATGTATTTATTTCTACAGTGACGAGTTACCAGACATCTATAGCACTTTTATCGCAACTTGCTTTTCTAGAGGCAAGTACTCTCTACAAACTTTACATACTGTTACATAAATGAACTGCAAATCCAACCATGTTAAATGCTGATCCTTGGGGTAGCAAGTTAGATATTCACATATTGTACTTTCAGTTACTACCATGCTTAGAACAGTCTTTATGTATCTCTCACATGATTAGAACCTGGGTTATGGGGAAACTGTTAGTAGCGTACGTGATCATGCCCCTTACTCGTACGTACGTACCGAGCAAGGTTGACATTTTATATGTATACCTTGTCGTAGGCGCACCAGCTGTATTTGTACGTATGTACATCTATCGCTTGTTTTACTTGTACGAAAGTACATTTTATATACTTGTACCATAGTATATTTTACACCTATTGACGATCACGTACCTGCTACAGTTTTAAACATTACATATACATCTGTCTCTATGACATATGTGTCCTTGTCATGATAGATTATGTGATGTCATGTTTTCAGTTATTCCTCTATGTTTATTTTCATGTTTCATATGCTAGTTTGCTAGAATCAGTACTTGCTTCTGTCCTGACAGGATAACATTGTAGGTGTCCTTACTGAGGAGGAGTTACTCTGCGACTCATATTATGGAGATACTGTCGAGGACCCGGCTTTGCTTTATGAGGATGTTCCTGCAGGAAAACTCGCCTAGTTTGCGTAGTCGCTTGGGATACTTAGTGTAGTCATGAATTAGACTAACTGGACATGTATCCAGTTTTATATTTCAGACTTGTACTTTGGACATTTTACTATATGAGTCGACTTTTGTGTTTGGAGCATTTATGACTTTTATTCACTTATAGAACTGTTAGCACATTTAGTCTTATCTTATTATCTCTAGAATAGCTTACTGCGTTTTATCCCAAACGCAGGCTGGACATGACTCGGCCCGGCCCAACAGTTTGGGTAGCGGGTCGTGACATATTTTTAGTGGTGGCCCACGGAGGTCGAGACTAAATTGTTTGGTTACGTTATTGTACCAAGCATGCCTGCAATTAGGAACTTAAGGTAATTAGACAATATTAGGAATGACGCTTAGAACACCTAGAGGAATACTAGGATTGCAACATAGGAAATACATCACATGCTTGCTATTATAATTAGATTTCCTTGTCTATGATTGCTTACTTTAAACAAGTCCTTATAAGTCCTTTTTATTGTAATTAGATGGTGCTTACTCGTTCATCCCAGTATGTCACACCTGAGAATGGCGCACTCCATATCCAGTCAGCTGACCAGTTGACTGATACACCCCCACCTCCACCTACCACATTCCCCCACTCCATAGATCCACAAACCCAGATGCCTCCACCACCTTCCACATCACATGCCCAGCAGGACCCAATACTCCCACCACCCCCTATCACTATACCTACCCAGGCTTCCGTCACACTCGACGGAAACCAACTGCTCACTATGATCCAGGGTTTCCTAACAACCCATCAGGAGCAGACTACCCTACTCCGCCAGAGCATGGAGAATTCTGAGGAACGTATCATGGTCCCACCACCTGTAGAGCCACGGTAGAGAGCGGGGACGATCAAGGACTTCATGGGCTTGAACCACAAGGAGTTCTCAGGGACTAAGGGTATAGTAGTAGCAGATGACTGGCTAGACTCGGTAGAGGGGAAGCTCCTTGGAGTTAGGATGCCGAGTGACCTCCAGGTCGAGGCAGCAGGATTTCTGCTGATAGACTTGGCAGGAGTCTGGTTCCAAAATGAGCCATTTTTGGCGAGAGGGAGGGCCACTTGGGATCAGTTCAAGACCCAGTTCAAGAAGAAATTCTTCTCGACTACTGCTAGAGTAGCCATGGGGCTACGATTCCAGAACATCCAGTAGGAGAACCGTTCTGTTGACGAGTATGCGGCAGAGTTTAGTCGCCTGAGCCATTTCGCTCCTAGTATGGTTGCAGATCCAGAGGAGATGACCCATAGGTTTTTCCATAGTCTAGTTCTAGACATCGGCATTCTTATAGTGGCAAACGGTACGAGTGACTACTACCAGAGCCTAGAGTTGGCCCAGAGCATCGAGGAGCGTCTTCTGTCTAGCAAGAGGCCGGCTTCTGTACATCATGAGGGACCGTCCAAGAGTCAGGCTTTCCAGCAGAGAGCACCGACGCCGCACCAGCAGACATACCGTCCCCCTACACCACATCATCAGACCCCGCCAGTTAGAGCCCCGGGAACCCGACAGCAGCAGAAGGGAGCTATATGTTCTTTCTGCGGAAGACCAGGGCATGATTACTCCATCTGTAGGAAGAGGTTGAAGCAGTGCTTAGTTTGTGGGTCTGCCACCCACATGATACGGGAATGCCCAGTAGCCAAGGGACCTAGAGGACCGCTTCCGACTCAGCAGTAGAGGTTTGGGCAGCATCTGCAGCAGCAGAAGGGACCTCAGGGGAAGGTTTATAGTCTAGCTCTCGAGCCGGAGCCGGAGCAGGTTTTGGAGCCAGATTACATAGCTGACGTCATCACAGGTCATATTTATTTGCATACTTTTCTAGCTCTATGCTTGTTTGATTCTGGTGCATCTCATAGCTTCCTATCATTAGAGTTTATATATAAACACCATCTAATAGCTACACCTACTGCGGAGATTAGTAGAGTGATGACGGGAGGAGGACCAGTGCCTATTAGAGCTATCTATAGATGTTCTATTTTTATAGCCGGGAGAGAGTTCAGGGGACGATTCTTTGTGATGTCACTCCCCGGTTATGATATCATATTGGGGATGGACTGGCTTAGCTATGCCCATACATCTATAGATTGTCATGAGGGTTGTATTTTGTTCAGTCTCCCAGGCACAGCACCATTCAGTGTCAGGAGGACAGGGTCAGAGATCAGCCTAGAGCCGAACTGTTGTGCGACAGTTGGGGACGTAGCACCGCCACACCCTATCATTAGAGAGTTTATGGATGTATTCCCAGAGGATCTTCCAGGAATTCTGCCTGACAGAGATGTGGAGTTCACTATAGATTTAGTGCCGGGTTCATCACCAGTATCCCGGGCTTGCTATAGAGTGAATCCCAAGGAGGCCGTAGAGATGAAAGAGCAGATTGATGACCTGTTGAAAAAGGATTTCATCCGATCCAGTGCTTCTCTATGGGGTGATCCAGTGCTCTTTGTGCCTAAGAAGGATGGTACAGTTCGGTTGTGTATTGACTACCGGGCCTTGAATGCCATCACCATCAAGAACAAATATCCTCTGCCCAGGATAGATGATTTGTTCGACCAGTTGAATGGGGCGAAGGTGTTTTCTAGGATATACTTGAGATTCGGGTACCACTAGGTGAAGGTTAGGGCAGCAGACATCCAGAAGACGGCGTTTAACACGAAGTACGGGCAGTACGAGTTTCTGGTGATGCCATTTGGTCTCACAAATGCACCAGCTGTCTTTATGAATTTGATGAATAAGATATTCCACCAGTATCTGGATAAGTTCGTCGTAGTGTTTATCGACAAAATCCTGATATACTCGAAGACGCCGGAGGAGCATGCAGAGCACTTGCGGATAATTTTGGGGATTCTGAGGCAGGAGAGATTGTTTGCCGAAGTGCGAGTTCTTTTTAGACCGAGTGGAGTTTCTCGGCCATGTAGTTACTGGAAAGGAAATCTCGGTGGATCCCAGGAAGAATGCTGCAGTTGAGACATGGAAGGCTCCGACGTCAGTTTCAGAGATCAGGAGCTTTCTGGGTTTAGCAGGCTATTATAGAAAGTTCGTCCAGGACTTTGCTAGGATAGCTGAACCTATGACAAAGCTGACGCGGAAGGATGCAGAGTATATTTGGTCATAGGATTGTCAGGCAGCGTTTGAGGAGCTGAAGAGGAGGCTGACGACCGCTCCAGTTCTGACATTACCTTCAGGTTCTGGAGGTTTCACCATATACAGCGATACTTCTGGGAAGGGGCTAGGATGTGTCCTACAGCAGCATGGGAAAGTGATTGCTTATGCATCTAGACAATTGCGGACTCATGAGCAGAATTATCCTACCCATGACCTAGAGTTAGCTGCGGTGATCTTTGCACTCAAGTTGTGGAAACATTACTTATACGGAGAGCGTGTCGAAATTTTTACTGACCACAAAAGCTTAAAGTATGTGTTCACGCAGAAAGAGCTGAACATGAGGCAAATACGATGGTTGGAGTTGATGAAAGACTTCGACATCGATTTACAGTATCACCCCGGGAAGGCAAATGTGGTGGCGGATGCGCTGAGCAGGCATCCGATGGCATGGTACCTGATGATAGATCGGCATTTGTAGGAACATCTGGAGAAGCTCGGTATCGAACTAGTTCGGCCAGGATCAGTGATACAGATGATGGCGCTTGACATTCAGTCAGGTTTGATAGAGCAGATCTGGGAGGCACAGTCTACAGATGAGAGCCTTCGCAGACTTCGAGCCCAGGCTTTAGCTGGATTGCTGGATGACTTCACTATAGCAGAGGATGGATCCTTGAGGCATGGCAGCCGATTGTGCGTGCCAAAGGGAGAGCTGGTAGAGACAGTCTTGCAGGAGGTGCACAGATCGAGATATTCTATTCACCCTGGTGCTAACAAGATGTACCGTGACTTGCAGGAATATCTTTGGTGGCACGGGATGAAGAGGGATGTATCACGTTTCATCTCGAGATACCTAGTTAGCAGCAGGTCAAGGCGGAGCGCCAGAGGCCTGCTGGTTTGTTACAGCCGTTACCCATTCCCGAGTGGAAGTGGAAATATATTATGATGGACTTCGTCTCAGGGCTTCCTCGTTCCCAAGGAGGGAAGGATGCCATTTGGGTCATCGTGGACAGGCTGACGAAGTGTGCGCACTTCATACCCTTCAAGGTGGGGCTTTCCACCGAGAAGTTGGCGGAGCTATACATGCAGCAGATAGTTCGCCTACACGGAGTGCCAATGAGCATCGTGTCGGACAGAGACAGCAGATTCACATCCCACTACTGGAGGAGCTTGGAGGAGGAGTTGGGCAGTAGGCTCAAGTTCAGTACGGCGTACCACCCGCAGACAGATGGGCAGTACGAGAGGACGATACAGACACTGGAGGATATGCTGAGGACCTGCGTACTGGACTTCGGAGGATCATGGAAGAGCCATCTGCACTTGGTAGAGTTTTCATACAACAACAGCTACCAAGCTAGTATCGGTATGTCTCCTTTCGAGGCGCTATATGGACGACGATGCCGCACACCGCTCTTTTGGGATGATGTTGGAGACAGATTTATGCTTGGGCCAGAGATGATCACGGATGCAGCAGAGAAAGTCGGAATGATCAGAGACAGGCTCAGAGTAGCCCAGGACAGGCAGAAACACTGGGCTGATGCTAGTCGCAGACCGATGGAGTTCGTAGACGGTGATATGGTGCTAGTGAAGATATCACCTACTAGAGGGACGATCCGGTTCAGACGATGAGGGAAGCTAAGCCCCAGATACATCGGGCCATTCGAGATACTTGGCAGGATTGGAGAGGTAGCTTACAGGGTTGTACTTCTGCCCAACCTAGCAGGAGTTCACGATGTCTTTCACGTATCTCAGCTGAGGAGATATGTTCCAGACCCCAGCCATGTGCTAGATCATTCAGAGTTGGAGGTCGGACCGAGCCTTACAGTTTTTGAGCAGCCAGTGGAGATATTAGACAGGAGGAAGAAGAGGCTGAGGAACAAGGTTATACCCTTAGTACGAGTAGCTTGGAGCCGTCACTCTCCGGGTGAATCTACTTGGGAGAGGGAGTCGGACATGAGGGAGAGATACCCTTACTTGTTCGATCCAACCGCTGCGAGGGAACCATCCGTTCCCGCTTGATACCTTAGAGGTTAGTTTCGATCATAGCCTTAGTCATTTGTTGCATTGCTTGCTATGTTAGATTATTGTAGGGTCTTCAATCCTTGTGAATTTCGAGGACGAAATTTTTTCAAGGAGGGAAGACTTGTAAGCCCCTGTTTTTCAAAATTTATTTAATTAGTGTTAATTAATTTTTAAGGTCATATTTAGCCTTAAAATATTTATTAGGATTTTTAGGAATTTTTTAGAATTTTTAAATGAGTTTTAAATACAAAAATATTATTTTGCAATTAATTTAAATATTTTAATATCATTTTTTAATTTTTAGAATTGTTTTAATATAGTTATATAATTTATTAAATTGTTACAAATGCAGTTTGTAATTAATTAATTGTTTTTAAGTGTGGAATACAAATTTTATATTTGTATTTAGTCTGTTTGGGGCCTAGTTGCAAAACCTAAACATCTAGGGACTGTTCTGTAAAACAGTCGTCACCCCCACGACCGACCGGCCACCTGGCCCCGACGACCCGGCAGATATTTTCTGCTTTTCCTGGCCGGCCACCGCCTCAAACTACCTATAAATAACCCCCCTTCGACCCCAGACCAAACCCTAACCCTATCCACCACCACGACCACCGTAGTTCTTCTTCTCCGGTGAAAATCCTAGGTCCTAAACCCTAACTCCGGCGTACCCTAGCACCGCCTCACCGACCATCGTCGTCGGTCGCCACCACCACCATTCGATTCGCCTCGTCGAGTCGACCGCAGCGCCACCCGAGCGCCCCGACCACGACGCCTCCTCCGCCCAGTCGCCACCCCGACAACAACCCAACTTCGGACACGTACGTATCAGTACTGTCTCTGTGTCGTATTTGTGTCTCGAATTCACGTAGATGACTCGCCAGGACACGGGCAATCTATTGGTAAGCTTGGACACGGTCGAATCAATTCGTGCGTGTCGTGCTGAGTGTAGACACAAGACACTGTGTCGTATTTCATAAGCCGTGTCCCTAACTGTCAGGACACGGTATAGCATAACGGGTCGGGTTTGTTTCTTTAGCGGGTTAAAAACCAATAATTAATTAAATTCTTTATTATTAACCCGAGCCCACCCTGACAGCAAGCCCGCTCAGGCCCACTGGCTAGCGGGTGGGGCTCTAAGTCTTCACCCTTCCAAAACAGAGGGCTGAGTTCGAGCCCTCTGTCTGTTTTTCTTTTGTTTTCTTTTGTTTTTTTGTTTTATTTTATATATATATATATTTATGTATATATGTATATGTATATATATATATATATATTATTATATATACTGTTTTATGTGTATATATATATTGTATTTGTATATATATATATATATATATATATATATATATATATATATATATATATATATATATGTATATTTTATATTTAGTACTCTATTTTATTATGTATGTATGTATATGTATATATATATATGTATTTATGTACATATATGTATATATGTATATATGTTCATGTATGTATATATTATTATATATATACTATTATATATATGTATACAATATTTGTATTATATATATACTATTATATATATGTATACAATATTTGTATAACTCGCCTAGTTTGCGTAGTCACTTGGGATACTTAGTGTAGTCATGTATTAGACTACGTATTTTGTAACTGGACATGTATCTAGTTTTACATTTCAGACTTGTACTTTGGATATTTTACTATATGAGTCGACTTTTGTGTTTGGAGCATTTATGACTTTTATTCACTTATAGAACTGTTAGCACATTTAGTCTTATCTTATTATCTCTAGAACAGCTTATTGTGTTTTATCCCAAACGCAGGCTGGACATGACTCGGCCCGGCCCAACAGTTTGGGTAGCGGGTCGTGACATTCGTGCACAGAACGTTCCCTCCGAACGGGCTGTACCGGGACCGTTCGGCCTAGGAGGGATATAATCTTGATGGGTGCTCATCTGTAATACGACTAGCCACCGGTTATAGATATAAAAAGCCGCAAATGATGGTATGCACCCGGTATGTTTCGGTTGTTTGGGATGGCAACCCAACCCGTTAAACGTCGGGCTACCCAAATTTGAGAAAGAAAAAAAAGAAAGGAAAAAAAAAGAAACAACTTTGAGTCCATTCTGGCACGAATACGCCAAGACCTCCATATAGTTAATGAATGATGGATTGAAAGTGTAGGCACGTATGTGTCATGCACACTTAGATCCTGCTTAGAAAGCACTTATTGTCACGACCCGCTCCCGCTTTTCGGGATACGAGTACGTGGCCAAGTCCAGCCTACGCCGCAGCATCGACGGTAGTACGCGGTCTGGGCTCAATATAAATCTCAAATACAACAAATATCTCTATTTTTGCTCATTCACGATAATTATTTTAATTACAATCCCAATAATACATTCAAATTTGTATACAGATACAAACCTGCTACATAAACCTGCTACATGTGACTATTCTAGCTAGAATCTATGGTTGGCCTCCAAGATAGCTCTAACTCCACCCGAAGGATCCCAAAGCAAGAGAGCAAGTCATCGAGAATAATCATCAAGAATCTGTCAACTGAAAAATGGTTATCCAGTCAGGATTGGAACAAGTACAAGTCTAGCCCTCACAATACAAATACAATATAAAGCAATATAACACTAAACATGTGAATTAATGATCAATGGAAAACACGAACAATATGAACAAAAAAATATGCAATATGATAAACGACGTAAGAAGAAAGCGAGAATGATAAAGATAAAGAAACTCATATAAACCATAATAGTACATGTGTCATGAGAAGTACAACGTTCCTACACATGGACGGCTTGGGCGAACGATGAGGTTATAAGGCCCGCCCCCGTAAACGGGAGAGTTGCCAACAATACAATCTGGGCTTTGTCCACGTGCCTAATAATTGTACCCCTCCAATTTTTATACCTTACAATCATGAAAACACGGTCACGATAACAATCATGATAACAATTAGAAAACATTAGTCAATGACTCAATCTCGTGTGTGTAAACAGTCAAGACACGAAAAATAGCATGTATAAGTGAAATATAACAATATAAAGTAAATGCACATAAAAGTGTCAACAAGTACTTGCCTCGGTTTGATTTGAAGTTGACTGGCATGATATGATCATGTCGACACGAAAATAGTCTCAGAAGTCAAACTACGCAAGATGATTTCAATTGATGAGACGGGACTCTAAAATAAAAACAAAAAATAAAATATTTTGGAAAATTGTTGAGAAAATATATGATGTTTACTTTTTCATCAGCGTTCCGAAACTTTAAACGGATCGTGATTCCGATTCCTGGTTCACCCGGAATCTCGAAAATACCGAAACATATCAAATTTCGGACAACTGACACTCCACGAATTTTCCAGAAAATTAGGTTAAAATTATTTGAAAATAAATTTTATATTCAGAAAATATAACTCGAGACGGTTACAACAAAAAAAACTAGAGGTCAAACGGAGTCCGGAGTTGGAAGTTATGGTCCTTCGAAGTTGGTAACACATTTGAAAAGGAAGGCTGAATTTATGACGAATTTGGGGTAATTATGACGAAAAAAGAGAAAAATTTTGGAAAAGAAGGTATGAGAGATGATTTTATTTTATAGGTTCAATATATATAGATAATGGAAAGCAATTAGTGAATTAGGATATGATTAGAACTCAATCAATAAAGATATGATTAGGATTACCAACTAATTTGGATAGGAATATGATTAGTTCAAATAAGAAATAATCTATCTAATACTAGATATGATTCAAATAGGATTAGGATTTCTAACGGACAAGTCTCTCCATAAATTTAAATCAAATAAATTATTTAAATCCAAATCAGATTAATTCAAATCCAAATCTAAATCCAAATCAAATTCAACATAATAACTTTAAGATAAATTTAATATTTATAAAAGCAATTTAAATCATATAATAGATAAATCGTTAAATCAAATAATATTTCAAATCTATATTAGATAATTCTTAATGCCACATTTAGTCACCATAAGTATTTTAAATAATGTTTGATGTTATCAAATAAGGTAAGCTATATTTTATAAATCTAAATCTTATTCAAAATAAGTTACTAAATCTTTTTATTGCTCCAAAAATAATCATGATTTTCAAACTATTTTTGAAACCGATATTTTTTTTTTGAAATCCAAACATAATAAAAAATAACTTTATAATTTCAATAATAAAATCTCAAGAACAAATATTTATTAAAACTAAATAGTACTTTCAAACCGTAAAATACAAACTACATTTTGAAATACAGAAAAAAATAGTAAATATCTTTTACAAAGTTTCAAAAATAAATACTTTCAAACATAATAAAATAAATTTTAAAAAAAATTGAGAAACAGGGGTTACACTTATAACATGACAGGGAAGGAATGGGGCGTATTCACCGTGCGTCAGTGCAAGGACGAGTGCGTCGACTTGGTAAGAAGTTGCGCCACGAAACAAACATGAGATTGCTTGTCTGCTTTCCTATTCAATTCGAATAATATGCTTTCCATGATAACATGCTTTATCGCTTTCGAATATGCCATAAAATCGACCCAAAGGAGAATATAGCAAGATCATAAGCTAAGTTGCATGATTAAACATAAATACTAAAATGTCGGTTTAGAAAGTTGGTCTTTTCATCAGTACATGCAAGGACGAACGTACTGATCCCCCACCTGCTTTCATGCAGGGTGTAGCGAATGGATTGCTCGCGACGAAGCTTCGTTTGATCGCACAGAGGCATGGAATATCGTAGCATTTCAAGCGTGTGATCGCATTGACGCTCGAACATGCAACATGATTGATGCGGTAGAGATATAGAAGGCATGATGTATGGAACGGTGAAATCCTTTGTGGACAAGAGAGAACTTGAGTGTTGTAGCCAACATGGCAAATTCAGTTGGGCTATTGAAAGACTTTGTAATCTCAGTTCGAATATCAATAAAGAGAATTATTTCGTATACTCTGTTTTCCTTTCGTTGTTAATATCAACTCAAAGATAACCATTTGAGAACTTGTCATCTTGCCTTGTACAAGCGTAACTCCAGGCTCGTGCAGCATCACGCCCCTATGAGGACGATGATTCGGGTGATTTCGGGTCGGGACATGACACATAGGGTGGGGAGAACATTTTCTTATCGTATGGGCCACTATTAGAGTTTTCTTTTGTAGCCCGGAAGCTCCGCTGGAGATACGAGTAAGCTTACCCCCTCAGGTTGGCCACTGACGTTAGTGGAACATTATGCGCTTGGTTACTGGTGCCCAAGTAGGGACTATATCGGATCCTATATATAGCCAGAAGTGCCCATGTGACTAAAGGTTTGTTCTTAACTGCATGTACACTGTAGAACGGTTAGGTGATCCTAGTTGATGTCATGTCACTTTACTTTTATTTGTGACTTTACTGAATATTTTATATTCAGTTTATATGGCATGTTCTTCCTGTATCTTGCTACGTCCTTCTAAGGACCTGGTGATTTCTCCAGGTGTGTGCTTTTATGATATTTCGCAGGTGCTCTAGCCAAGATCTTAATCTTCCCTTTCCTATCAAGGAGGATTTCTTTTGGATTGTCCCTTGTCACTCTTATAAATTCTTTCCATATATTTTCTTCTTATTTAAAATAGTTGGTAGTGGATTTGTCTCTGCCCAACGACTTGTATAAATAACAACTTCAAAGTTAATTTTATGATATATTTATTCTTTTATTTGTGGATGAGATTAGTTGTCATGGTTTACTGTATTTTATATCTTACATATATCTATTATACGGCTGGCATATCTACGTTCCAAGTCCTAAGTATTTTGGCATGTCTACGTTCCTAGTCCGCGAAGTTGGCTCCATGAAACTGTCCAAAATAATACAATTTAAACGGTCAACTTTGTCACGACCCGCACCCTGTTTAGAGGCACGAGCACGTGGGTACGTCATGCCTATGCCGCAGTATTGGTGGTAGAATGCTGCAAGGGTCATCTACAACAAATAATATCTAGACACAATAATATAACCTGTCATCTCCGTACGGAAAAATATAATCACAACTCAATCACATACTTCTAAGGAAGATAAGCACGATGATAAATATAAAGAATAGAAATATCTAGACTGAAATAAAGGTAAAATCACAGCAACAGTTCAGAATGTAAAGACATAACAATCCTAAATAAGTTCAACTGACTCAGTAAGTGAAACTGAAGTCCGAATCTAGGCAGAATCTAACTAAACTAAGTCACTACAGGCGGTGCATCCTCTATGTGCACCAGATCCATAGGCAGGCCCTGATCATAGACTCCATCCGTGCCAAACCCGTAGTAGGTCGGACAATCTGCATCTAAGTCCTCAGAAAAACAACGGGGTTATCCTGTCAGGATATGAGCAAGTACAAACACCAATAGAAGTTCCATGTGAATTGACAAATACTATAAGAGACAATTATAATGAAATACAAAATAAAATATCAAGACTGAAAGTAAAACTGTACAAGAGATCTGGATATCATATCATGGGTGAGATATAAGATAAAACTGTAGTATAAGCAGCAGAAGTAATCTGAGTATGATATAAACATAGAAAGTAAGTGCCATAAGATATTAGAGCATCATGTGATCGGCTTGGGTCCAGATCAGGCTGTTCCATTTGACCGACTATCACAGAAAGCCCATATATGGGGTCATGCCGGCCAATATGGAAAGCTATGCACAAGTAGTAACGAGTCAGGCTACACCCTACGTGTGGTGAGGGTGGAGCTATGCACAAGTAGTACTAGGAGGGGTAATGATCACATAACCTCTAATAATTTTCCGTCCCCGAATAATATAATGGATCCAACCATGATACGTCATGACAAGGGATTTAAAGAGCAGGGGGCCAGCCCACTCCCAAATCGGTGTCTATATAAGTACAGGAAACAAGATCAAACAATATACCCATATACCAGGTAATCCAGGAATAACATCTCATGACAAGATCCAATGTATACTAGTCCATATATCCTCTTATCGAGAATCAAGTAAAACACTACAACTGAATCGGATATAGTAGATATCAAAGCAATGAAAACTATCAGAGAATGTACTCGCATGTTGTCCTGAGCTGAGGAAAATCAAAACTACCAATCACTCAATGAGCCACGAAAGGTCAACTCGCACAACAATCTCCGAAAACTGAAACAGACATTACCAACGTGTTCAGAATAGTCAAATTAGCTAGGATAGCCTATCCATAAGTCTAATTCTGGACACAGTGGCAAAAAGGTAATTTTGGACCAAATCGATGTCCGTCGTTGGACCCGCTTTGCACTGAAAAATATGTCGGTATCTTTGGTCTCTGAAGTCGTCAAACTATATGTCTACGGATCCATTTTGATGAGACAAACCTCAACTGTATTTCCAAAGTTGGATTTCGGTAGGCCGTGCACAAATTCGCCCGTTGGATCGGGTCGCGGGCCCGCCAAAATTGCGTTCCGATCGACCTTCTCAGAATCAGAACTTGGCATACGGGACCAGAAAAATGACACAGTCCTGTTGGTGCAAGTTTTGTCTCGAGATGACGAACGTGGACAAAGTAATTGACAAATTCAAAAAAGGGTCCATATGGGGTATTTCGACGGATACGCATTAATTTCGTCGCACACACGCAGCGAAATCGAGTTCCGTCGAATCCCACACGTCCATAACATTCGTACGCAGCTTTCAATGCTTACGGGTTGCGACCACATCGCCTGGTTTGTCGGGGCACATGCCGTATCGGGAAAAAATTCCTAAAATTTTGGTTTTGGAAACACTGGTTTTCTTGACTTTTGAAATCAGTTTTCGTGATGTATTATTGATGAAATCAGGAACTAAAATATGTTTTACGAAGCCCTATAGGTTGTCTACAAGTATCTTCAAACAGAATTTTTAATTTGTCGCTGGATTGGCGATAAATCGCCCTCAAAGTCAGGTCTATGAACGGGTTTTCTGGTTTGTTCCAAACAGGTTTTTCGTGAATTTTGTGTCAATTTTTCTGTCAATTCAGTGCACCTAAATTCATTCTACTTGAAGGGCTTCCTAAAGGGTTATGTTGGCTACACATAGGAATTTACGGATCTCGATTTGATCGAGTGTGCACGAAGATACAAGACGAGGAAAATGGGTACTTGGAACTGTTCCCTGTGCGGCGGTGTGTGTCGAGCGCGACTTTGGCCGGCGATGGACGGCCGACGGTGGCTCTGCGTGGTCGACTGCAAGGTCCTGGGTGTGCGTTGGGTTGGGGAGTTTGTGTAGGGTTGAGTTTTGTGGAGAAATTCTCTACGAACGGTAATTTTACGGAAGGGGAAGGGGGGCGTGCGCGCGGGTTTAGGGGGAGTGACTGCGTGTGTGTGTTTTTGTTTTCTTTTTTTATTTTATTCTTTTTTTCTTTCTTTCTAATTATATATATATATATATATATATATATATATATATATATATATATATATATATATATATATATATATATATATATTTTTAAACATACATAAATATATATATATATATATATTTTTTTTTTTACATATATATATATATATATATATATATATATATATATATATATATATATATATATATATATATATATATATATATATATATATATATATATAATATATATATATATATATATATATATATATATATATACCCCATAAATGTATAAATACCAAACAATTATAATAATAATATCTAAATTATTTATTAACAAAACTAAATACTTGTATCCTATATTTATTAATTCTAAATTAAGTTTTATAACTAAAAACTCTATATTATATATTTATTTATCTAAAAAATAATTGTTTAACCATCAAGCGAACATACTAACAATAAAATAAAAACTAAAATAATTATTTAAATAATAAATATATAAATGACTATAATAGCCATGTCTAGGATAGTGGGGGTGACAAATCTATCCACCTAAAAAAATTTTGTTCTCGAAATTAGAGCAAACTAGTACAAGAAACACAAACAAAAACAAAAGAGAATAATACCTCACAGCTCGAAGAGATAAGGGTAACGCTCTCGCATCTCGTCTTCTCTCTCCCAGGCAGACCCACCTGGAGAGCGATTCCTCCATACAACACGAACCAAGGGTATAACCTGGTTCTGGAGCACCTTCTCCCGACGATCTAGAATATTCACAGGCTGCTCTGGATAGTTGAGAGTAGGCCCCACCTCTATCGCAGAATGATCCAAAACATGGCTAGGATCTGCCACGTATCACCTCAACTGCGACACATGGAACACATTATGAACTCCCTTTAGCGTAGACGGCAATTCTAGTCGATAGGCCACTGCACCGATCCTTTCAAGAATAGTGAAAGGACCGATGAAACGTGGACTAAGCTTCCCGCCCCGGCCAAAACAAATCGTGTCCCGTGTCGGAGAAATCCTCATGAACACCATATCGCCAACCTAAACAAAAAACAAGACTCAGTACACAAATCCTAAGCAACAATCACAAGCAAGCACAAACAATAAAATGAAACTAACCTCGAACTCTAACGGTCTTCGGTGGCTATCGGCCCAATGCCGCAGTCTATCCTGAGCCACCGGAAGTCTATCCCTGATCAACCTGACCTTCTCAGCTGCATCCACAACCATCTCTAGGCCAAGCAACACTCTCTCGCCAACATCGTCCCATGACAAAGGAGTACGACATCTTCGTCCGTATAGAGCCTCGAATGGCGACATCTCTATACTGGCCTGATAGCTATTGTTGTAAGCAAACTCTACTAGGTGAAGATAATCCTCCCAAGAATCCCCAAAATCTAACACACAAGTACGAAGCATATCCTCGAGTGTCTGGATGGTCCTCTCTGACTGTCCGTCCGTCTGGAGGTGATACGCGGTACTGAACTTGTGCTGGGTGCCCAAGCTAGCCTACAAACTCCTCTAGAAGTAGAAAGTGAAACGACTATCCCTATCCAAGACTATGCTAACCGAAACTCCGTACAATCTGACTATCTATCGCACGTACAGCTCTGCCAGCTTCTCTATAGACAGTCCCACCTTGAAAGGCAAAAAGTGTGCCGATTTGGTCAATCTATCAACGATAACCCAAGACTGAAAGTAAAATTGTACAAACAACAATAGCAGTTCCATGTTAATTGACAAATACTATAAGAAACAATTATAATGAAATACATGATGAAATATCAAGACTGAAAGTAAAACTGTACAAGAGATCTGGATATCATATCATGTGTGAGATATAAGATAAAACTGTAGTATAAGCAGTAGAAGTAATCTGAGTATGATATAAACATAAAAAGTAAGTGCCATGAGATATTAGAGCATCATGTGATCGGCTTGGGTCCAGATCAGGCTGTTCCATTTGACCGGCTATCATAGGAAGCCCATATATAGGGTCAAGCCGGCCAATATGGAAAGCTATACACAAGTAGTAACAGATCAGACTACACCCTACGTATGGTGAGGGTGGAGCTATGCACAAGTAGTAATAGGTGGGGTAATGATCACATAACCTCTAATAACTCCCCGTCCCCGAATAGTATAATGGATCCAACCATGACACGTCATGACACAGGATTTAAAGAGCAGGGGCCAGTCCACTCCCAAATTGGTGTCTATACAAGTACAGGAAACAAAATCGAACAATGTACACATATACCAAGTAATCCAGGAATAACATCTCATGACAAGATCCAATGTATACTAGTCCGTGTATCTTCGTGTCAAGAATCAAGTAAAATACTACAACTGAATCGGATATAGTAGATATCAAGGCAATAAAAACTATCAGAGAATGTACTCGCCTGCTGTCTTGAGCTGAGGAAAATCGAAACTACCAATCACTCAATGAGCCACGAAAGGTCAACTCGCACAACAGTCTCCGAAAGCTGAAACAGATATTACCATCGTGTTTAGAATAGTCAAATTAGCTAGGGTAGCCTACCCATAAGTCCAATTCTAGACACAGGGGTAAAACGATAATTTCGGGCCAAAACGATTTCCGCCGTTGGACCCGCTTTGCACCGAAAAATATACCGAAATCTATGGTCTCTGAAGTCATCAAACTATACATCTACAAGTCCGTTTTGACGAGACGAACCCAACCGTATGTCTAAAGTTGCATTCCGGTAGGCCGTGCACAAATTCGCCCGTTGGATCGGGTCGCGGGCCCGCCAAAATAGCATTCTGGTCGACCTTCTCAGAATTAGACCAACCTTGGCATACAGGACCAAAAAAATGACACGGTCCTGTTAGCATAAATTTTGTCTCGAGATGATGAACGTGCACAAAGTAATTGACAAATTCAAAAAAGGGTCGATACGGGGTATTTTGACGGATACGCATTGATTTCGTCGTGCACACGCAGCAAAATCAAGTTTCGTCGAATCCCATACGTCCACAACATCCTTACGCGCCTTTCAATGCTTACGAGTTACGACCACGTCGTCCGGTTTGTCGAGACGCACGCCGTATCAGGAAAAATTTCCTAAAATTTTGGTTTTTGAAACGCTATTTTTCCAGATTTTTAAAATCAGTATTCGTGACGTAATGTTGATGAAATCTGGAGCTAAAATATGTTTTACAAAGCCTTATAGGTTGTCTACAAGTCTCTTCAAACAAAATTTTTAATCTGTTACTGGATTGGCGACAAATTGCCCTCAAAGTCGGGTCCATGAACGGGTTTTCTGGTTTGTTTCGAACAGGTTTTTCGTGAATTTTGTGTCGATTTTTCTATCAATTCAGTGCACCTAAATTCATTCTACATGAAGGGTTTCCTAGAGGGTTATGTCAGTTGCACGTAGGAATTTATGGATCTCGATTTGATCAAGTGTGCACGAAGATACAAGACGAGGAAAATGGGTACCTGGAACTGTTCCCTGCGCAGCTGTGTGTGTCGGGCGCGACTTTGGCCGGCGATGGACGGCCGACGGTAGCTCTGCATGGTCGACGGCAAGGTCCTGGGTGTACGCTGGGTTGGTGAGTTTGTGTAGGGTTGAGTTTCGTGGAGAAACTCTCTACGAATGGTAGTTTTACGGAAGGGGAGGGGGGCGTACGCGCGGGTTTTGAGGGAGTGGCTGGGTGTGTGTGTTTTTGTTTTCTTTTTCTTATTTTATTCTTTTTTCTTTATATATATATATATATATATATATATATATATATATATATTTTATATATATATATATATATATATATATATATATATATATATATATATATATATATATATATATATATATATATATATATACAACCATATATTTATATATACATCATACATATACATATTTTATTTACTCGCCCCTTTTATAACCTATTTTATTATTTTTAAAAAATACTTTTTCCCTTATATATATATATATATATATATATATATATATATATATATATATATATATATATATATATATATATATATATATATATAATATATATACATACCCCATAAATGTATAAATACCAAAAAAATTATAATAATAAAATCTAAATTATTTATAAACAAAACTAAATACTTGTATCTTATATTCGTTAATTCTAAATAAAGTTTTATAACTAAAAACTCTATAGTATATATTTATTTATCTAAAAATAATTGTTTAACCATCAAGCTAATATACTAACAATAAATAAAAACTAAAATAATTATTTAAATAATAAATATGTAAATGACTATAATAGCCCTGTCTAGGATAGTGGGGATGACAAACTTGGTGGCATGTTTTGATTTATCAATTAATCGAATTAACAGTTGAAATTTTAGGTGAGCAAAGAGATATATACCGAGATTGAGATGGAAGTATCGGATCGATGATCCAACGGTTGGATTGTCCAAAAAATGTGCTCAAAGTTGCTGTCCTGAGGCACAATTTTGACTCAGCGTTCCTCACGTGCGTCCACGGGATATCAATTTTGAAGCCGAGATCGACCTCCTATGGGGCTCGGGGAGACGACCCACTGACAGGGGGTGGCACGGCTGCATGAGACCAACGCACGGTGGCGAGCGGCCTGAAGCGGGCTATGCGAGATGGCGTGCGCAGCGTGCATGGGTGCACCCGCTGCACTCGTGGGCGAGCACTGCCAGGATGGTGGCGCACTTGGAGGTCGCCTGGCGGCACGGCGGAGATTGGTGCATGGTCGTCGGAGTACGAGGATCGTGATGGCTAATGTCACGCCCCAGAACCAGAATACTGGAGAGCGGGGGCAGACATAGCCAGCTACGTATATTGAAATAGAAACCACCTCGATATACGATCACGGCTGTCTAGATATGTGAGGGTTTTCTACAAGCCAATAGTCTCTTATGGTCATGAACAAGCCTAGTGTCTCAATCACCACAAGTAAGTAAAGTCGCAAGATGTATGATCATTAAATATACAATAATAAGGCGTCCCAAATATTACATATTCAGCTGATCATGAAGCTAGTCGTTACAAAATGTTAGGACTAGCAAGAGTTTAGTCATACATGATCAACCCTAGGATTTGTCAATCATGTTTACAGCCCGTAGGCAGACAGTAAGTAAAAGTGCATCGAGCTAACAGGTGCTCATCGGCTAAACGCCTCAAAAGAATAACTTTATAATAGAGTGAGCGAAACAAAATAGAAAACCCACTCGTAGCCCGGGTTCCTTCTAGTCGCCACCATTGGGCTGGAAGCTTGGTAGATCCTCGGGAGCTGCTCCGAAATCTGGCCACACAAAACCAGCTGGGTCAACCCCAGAAAGAGCAAGTGCCACAAGGGGGCCACGAAATAAGAACAAAAGCCAGCAATCAGCACAGAAAATCTAATATTAAGACTAGAATTTACGAAAATATGGCAGGGTGATATACGACGAGATAACCATGGAACTATTCCGATAGCCAGGTTACAACCCGTAAACCAAACAAGGACCGGGGTTGTAACCCTTCATCTGAACAGAGCTTGGTTTCCCACCATTTATCGGCAAGATAAGTAATGTAAGAAATCAAGACAGGGAGCAATCTTGTACTGAATCAAGACATGGCTAGACTGGTTATACCTCATTAAATCAATCACGGCCAAACAGATACTACGGCTTACTACTTTAACTAACTAAGGTTATCACAGGCCTAATTACTAACAAGATGCAGTGAGATTGTTCCACAGCCACAAGCCCTGCAGACCATCCAGGCTATCCAGGATGAAAGATTAGGGTTGAATTCAGGTAGGTACATCGTCCAGGAGACACATGTACCCTTAGGTGACTTAGAGGGTGCAACACTCGATGGTGCGCTGGAAATGTGCCCTACTCGACGGCAGGCTACAGATCCCAAGAGCGCCCAGGTAACGGGATTGCCTGTAGCTGTGTCATCTCTTCATGACTACTGAGTTATTCTAGTTATTAACCTTAATCCATTTTAGTAGGTACTCCTGACCGTGGTACTCAGGAGTCCCCTCCTAGACATGATGCAAGACAGGACAAGTGGATTTAACAAGCAAGCAATAAGAACCATCCACGGTGTCAAGGCAGGTCAAGTTAAATTATCAAGATAAATCATGTCAGGGTACTTGTCAGGAGTGCGCCACGATGGGCCACTATCATGTCAGGAGTGCACCACCACGGGTCACTGTCGTGTTATGCTAGTTCCTTATCATACCATGCCATGTACAATAGTCATTCCAAACATATTAAGTAAAATCAAGTTCATGACAAAAGGCGTAAGAATATAAAATGGGCGTGAAATATCTAATAAAATATCAATATACAGGACTATAGAAAAGTCAAGCTTAAAGAAATAAGACCAAAACTCCAAGAGCCAATGGGTTAAGCAAGGGGTCAGGGGAGCAGCGTAGGTAAAAAGTCACGCACGCTGAGAGAGCAGCGTAGGTGAAAAGTCACGCACGCTGAGAGAGCAGCGTAGGTGAAAAGTCACGCACGCTGAGAGTGCAGCGTAGGTGAAAAGTCACGCACGCTACAGGGAGCAGCGTAGGTGAAAAGTCACACACGCTCAAGGGAGCAGCTACGTGAAAAGTCACGCACGCTGAAGGGAGCAGCTGCGTGAAAAGTCACGCACGCTCAAGGGAGCAGCTGCGTGAAAAGTCACGCACGCTGAAGGGAGCAGCTGCGTGAAAAGTCACGCACGCTCAAGGGAGCAGCTGCGTGAAAAGTCACGCACGCTACAGGGAGCAACTGCGTGAAAAGTCACGCACGCTCAAGGGAGCTGCTGCATGAAAAGTCACGCACGCTCAAGGGAGCTGCTGCGTGAAAAGTCACACACGCTCAAGGGAGCTGCGTACGCGTAAAAACACGCACGCAGGGTCTGGGTCTTCTTCTCCATGGCTGAGAAGAAGCTCCAATGGCTCCAAAACTTCAAAACCTCATAACTTGGCCATCCGAACTCCAAATCCAGATTTCCAAAGTTCTAACCAGGGTGAAATTGAACTCTCTTCCACAAGGAAATATCAAAACCCATAAAAATCCAACTTAAGTAGATCAAAACATGCAAAATCCGAAAATAGAAATAACTTAGATCTATAACAATGGAGGCTCCAAATCACAAAAACCCAAGTTCTAATGTTGATCACCATATCCTAATCTAGCAAATGGACCAAGAAAATAGGGCTCTCATGAAGTGGCAAGGTGCACTTGCCTAGGGTTGGGAGAGTTGTGTAGAGGAAGGAGAAGAAGAAGAAGAAGGAAATAAATGGTGGTTATGAGGAGAGAGAGTGGTAGGTACGGATATAAAGAGGGGAGTTGTGGTGGGGATGAGGGGTAGCATAGGCTAAGGTGATCCAACTCACAATAAACTAAATCAAACCAACCCAATCCAACCAATTAAAACCGAACCATGCCAAAAACCCAAAATACGAGAAATACCAAAATTCCACAAGCTAAGAAAAATAAAAATACATGCCAAAATCCAGATACGAGTATAAATAGGAAATACAGGAAAATATAGGAAATACGGGAAATGAGGGTGACAGCTGACCTAGGCGGTGCGGCGGGGTTGTCGACGTCACGGCGACCGAAGGCATGGCGTGTGGGTGGCGCACAGTATGCACGGCACGGTCGTACATGGGGGCGCTGTAACGGTCTTAGCGTAAGGACCGCGGCACATCGAGCTTGTCAGTGGCTCGCCAGGGGTGGTAGCTGCGGCCACCTCAGCTGGTGGTGGAAGCCACAGCAGCAGCAAGAAGGAGGTGAAGGAGAAGCTTTTCCAGGGAGGAGGAGTTAATGAAAAAAATGATAGGGAGTAGGTTTTCGAACGTTGGAAGGAGATAGGTTTTGACGAGCTGGCAGAGGCCTTGCAAGCAGATGTTGTGCTTGGCATGCCTGTTCTCTGCATGCAGGGACAGCACATCCGAAGAGGCTTTCTCCTTCTCTCTTTTTTATTTTGTTTTTACTGTAGTAGCTGGCACATGAAAAGGGGTTATAAGGTTAATGGGTTATTGGGTTGAACTTTGTTGCCTCTTGCCTAATATGTTTGAACACACAACAGGAGTGCGGGTTTGGGAGAGTTAGTCATGGGATGGCCTTAGGGGAGGAAAAATAGGTTTTAGTAGGGTTTCTAGTTGGGCTATTCCTTAAAGAAGGATTTGAGTTATTTAAGCCAACTATCCATTAACTATATAGACGTTAATACTACATGTGAATTAGTAAGGATATTACTAATTTTTTAGACCCTAAATCATCACTATCATTTAAAATAGTTAAAAATACAAAAAATACAAAAAAATAAATATAATAATAACCCTTATCCTTACGTGATTCAAGCCTAGCTACGAATATAGTAATACTAACATTATTGTATCTGCCTATATCTATTTACGTGGTAAAATATCAAATTTTAATTTGGTAACAGTAATATATAAAATAATTATAATATATCATTTTAAAATAGGGGCTCACATCCCATCCTACTTAGAAAATTTTGTTCCCGAAATTAAAATATTGGTACGAATAGAAATAAGGAGAATTTTAATGAATAAAGCATTAAAGTAGAATATTATATCTGCCTCACTCTGAGATCACTCTAACATACGGGAGATCGATATTTCTTCCATAAAGTGCCTCGAAAGATGACATGTAAGTGGCCGCATGAAATTGGATTGGGTGTTTGGGTCTGATTAGGTTAAATTTGGCTTTGTGTGATCATGACTACAAATTAGATCAATTATGATCATTGATAAAATAATAGCACGCGGGAGCTCAATTGGATGGCACACAAGTGGCATGTGCATAGTAGACTCAAAATAGGTCAAAACCATATATTGGGTCGATTAAGTTGGATCGATGCCGAGACCTAAAATTAAATTGGAAATTAGGTCAAGTTTTTTGGTAGATGATCAAATTGCCTAAATTGACCAGAAAGTTGTGCGATGTAAACAGAATACAAGGAAGCAAGTTTGGACGGGATATGATATATTAAAGAAGATAATCTTGTCTACTACAAAACTCATGAAGGAAGTTTCGAGAGATTGACATCCCTGGCACTCCAAAAATCAAAGTCACGAAAAATTACATTTAACGATCAAAACTAATTATGATAAAATTATTTGTTGAAAATAATTCATAAAATAAATTTAAAAGAACCCTAAAATCCAGGGGGCTTACATCCTACCCACCTTAGAAAAATTTTGTCCTCGAAATTACACTTAGGCATAGAATAAAAAGGATAGAAGACTAGTATCTAAAGGAGTCAAGTTCAATTAGTCATACATGGTTCATGTGAGGCGTTGATGCACTAGTATCTAAGTGCTAGGGTATACTAAACTCTCAACTTATAAATACTACAACCAACGTTGGTCACGATTTTACTGGCAGGGTTTCTGGGATATCATATTTCCTAAGAAGGAAGACGAGAATATAGGTATTTACAAACTGCAATAATCTTAGAAAACCTAGGTACTATCATGAAACTATTGGTCAATAGCCCTATTAGAGAATTACTATCAATTCAGTGTTAATCATATATGGGTCAGAGTTTCAAAGAATGAAAAAATTGACTAGGTTGGACCTAACTAGAGAGAGATGGCATAGAGGGGTTTATAATTGTATAAGAAGGAGACAAGTGCGAGAGAATCGCGAACAGAGAAGTTACAGGTTATGTAGGAGAGTTATGATAAGTTTCAAAGAGTAATATTTACAAGAATAAGGCACAACTAGGAAGGCACTTGGTCGTAAAATTTGGAAGAGACGATGTCCATGGTAATATGAATATTAAACACAAAGATGATAAAATCAAGGATTCAATTTTAAGATTATGACATGATTAGGGAAGGGATAAGATTATTCTCGATCTCATGGTCAGAATGATCATGAAGTTGTGATCGCTAATCGTAGGATAGGAGGTTAAGGGATGAAAGGATAGTGATACGGTCTGAAGCTACAATTCTTCAGGATACTTAGAATAATCCGATAATCAAACAAGCTGAAAAAATTGCACACGGATTCATACTATGGTTTAGCTTATCTATCAGGTTTCTAGGGTAACACATGATTCCTCAAACATGACTAGTCTAATCTTAACCCAGAATCCAACTCACAGTATTTGAAGGTCTTCTGTCTTATCTCTCTTTTTGTTAGTACACTCCTTGGCCTAGTCTTCTCAATTGTATCTTCCATTAACACAATATCAAGTAATTCATAATGTAATCGGTCAAGGTCTTTAAATGTCATAGATTCTCGAAAATTTAGCACAGCCTTTAACTCTTTTCCCCTATATCCACGAAACATCTCCATCTTCTGAAATTACCATCCACTTTGTGCAACTCAACTTTAGATTCTATTTATCAATCTATTTTAGGATACTCTACTTTTCTATCTTATTTTCTTCTCATTTCATGCTATTTCATTTCTTGTCCTTGTTTTGAATGCCTTAATCTAGATCATGTGTCTATCTTACAATCTATGGTGCTGGCTTCCTAAAAACATACTTGTATATCATAATCATTTTCCTTTTCTAACCTCACTTTTATCTTATCACAAAATTTGTATCATCTATTTCTTTGAGATAACCTCCTCTTTCTTTATTCGAATCTCAACTCTTAGGTTGGATTTTTACGCCTACACAACTTGCTTAAGGTATATCCTCTCCGTAATCCTTGTTAAGTCATCGTGGATAACGATTGTCATGATTCTCGATTCTTCTTAATTTATTTATGAACCATCCTGCAATTCCAACCTTGTTCCTCTTCAAATATTTCGACCAAAACTTAGTACTGCCCTATAATTCCTTTATCTCTTTATATATCCACTACGTACACCATACACAATTTGTTCTAGTTATAATTCTTCCAGGATTCCTAACTATTTTGCATTGACGAAGGGCTTACTAATTTGCCTCTTGAGCTACGACTTTTCTAACTCATTTTTAGACCCCTGACTAACTTTAAGGATAGAAGGTCATGGTCAGTACTTAAACTCAACCAATCCCTTGAAGTCTATCACATACTCCTACAAGCCATGGGTCGAATCTCTTAGCAGCATAACTAAGGATCTACCATATCTAACCACAAGCAACTATACATTTCTTACAAGCATGCCTATCTTACTCCTATTGCTAGGGATGGTTTAAGACAGGGTAGAATAATTACTTATATCTGATACCTCTATCATAGTATAACCATATTGGTCAATCTTTTAATTCCGATTTCTAACTGGTCGTTCAAGGTTTGACTCAACCAATATGGAGATGGTTGACTAGTCTATCTCAGACTTATCTACTCCTAAATTACTTTTCTTTGTCATACCTAATCTTCCTAGAATTATTTCTGGTTACCCAAGAAATTTCTTTTCCTTATAGTCCTGATTTCTATATCCTCTACGTGAAAATTCCTCAAATTTTAGTTTAATATAACTCCAAGGGTCTATATCTAGTCATGGTCATCATGCTTCATAATTTTGTATCCTAACGTGGTCGTTAGGCTATATTTGCTTTGCTATCGTCCTTCAGGTTGGCATTCCTTAATCTAGAAACCAACTGCGTCTTCCCTCAAGTTATATTCTCACTTACTTCAACTTTTATAACCAGGGAATCTTCATACTCTTCAAACTCGGCCTAGCTTAGACAATGGTAGCATGGTTTAGTCTAATTACCCTTATGTTCCTTATTAGGGCTAAGCCTGACAGCGTACTCTATTTCACATTCTATCTTGGTGGTGTGTCTATAGAGCCTACCCACCTTAGCTAATCACCTAATCCTGCGAAACATGGGTTACTATATCCTTCAAGTAAAACTTTCTAGTTATTCTACAGGCTGAAGTCAAATCATTAATTCACGACTCGTTAAATCATCCCTTCCTCAAGTCATATCATTTGGATATTCTATTGTAGAGGTACCTTATTCTTATCTTTGTTTTAGTCCCACGTCAATCTATGTAATTTTTTAATCATATTTGTAGTCACCTCGATCATCATTGAAAATTTTAACTCTTGTACCAAACAAATACGTAAAACCTCTAATTCAATTCTATATGCTCTAGTCAAGGGGTCTCTCCTTCAATCAAGCTATTTTCTATATAAGCTAAATCTTCATAGAAATGCCATATATTTCCTATCGGTCCATCTAGTAGTGACGTCTGCCCAAACCCTTATATACCCTAAATAATTACCTACGAAATATTCTATCTTTCTTAGTCACAATCTGTAATAAGATATGATCAAAATAAAAATCAATCACAACCCTTCTGACATAGGGAAGGACGAGAGTTCGTGAATAGGATTTAAGGAAGCTATGATTGAACACAAGTAAGGAAGTCAAGGCAATATTAGAAGTCAAGGGAATTTTTAACATCAGTGGATTGAGATTCTAATATATTGTCCTATTCGCAGGCTCGTTCGGTACATGATGTAACTGTAACAATTTATCTCGACCTGCATAGGCTACCACAAAAACCATGTCATGCTCAAGTCCCAAAATATGTGGGACCGAACCACGTGGCATAGGCAAGCTACGTATTCAAGCAGACATTAATCTAACTAGAATACGCATAAGTTGTTCGAAATGGTGTAACTATCACTACATCAACTATATATCTCAATCCAGATAACATAAACATAAGAAAAGAAAATATGAATGCTAGTCTGTAGCCCAATAATTATACTCGCCTGAGTATACTCGAAAAGAATAATATGAGTCTATAAATACTACACAATCCAGCAGATATTAGCATAAGATGAAACTTTGAAAGAGTATATACCTGAAATGAAATGAAATGAACACCAACAACAATCCAGCAAAGAGCTCTACAAACCTACTCAGCCAACCTGGAAGGAAACCAAGTCCTCAGCGGGACGTAGAAAGATACATAATATACATGCCGATATGAAGTACAGTAAATAACTTGTGTAGGTAGAAGCATGTGATCCAGGATAATACACAGGTGATCAAGTAACACTACTACTAGGCCAACCATCTAGCACTACACCAAAACAGTCTTTTCCTAATGACTATAAGCGTTAGAAAAATTATTACTAACGATTTTTTACTGTTGGATCTACGGTGTGGGGAATTTTGCTAACGGTGGAAAACCATTGGTAAAATCGTTGTCCTAACGGTAAAAAATCGTTAGCAAATCTAATTTACTAACAGTTAAAAACCGTTGGGAATATCAATTTGCTAACGGTAAAAAACCGTTGGAAAGTTAACTTTGCAAACGGTAAAAAACCGTTGGAATGATTAATTTCCTAACGGTGAGAAACCGTTAACAAAATTTCCCACGATAAAACCCGTTAGAAAAATAAATTTGATAACGGTAAAAAACCGTTGGAAAGATAAATTTGCCATAAACATGTAATTCATTCCAGATTATTCATAAACCTGTAATCACTCCAGATTATCAATCATATTGTATACATCATCAAAGTGTTTAATATATAAGCTCAATCATATTATATTAATAAACCTGTAATTTATTCTATAATGAGAATTGTTAAAATGTACTATAAGAATCATTTCAATTAACCATCATATTCATCACAAGAAAATTAGACTGAATATATAACTTGATAAAAGTGTTTAAACCTTAAACAAATCTGAGAACACAAAGTTCAATAAAGTTTGAAACAACTTTATCAAAAGTAAAAAAAAAGCTACATATTTCGTACGCGATACTTTGGCCAAATCACAAAACCCCCATTGGCTATATCACAAAGTTCTATTTATACTAACATTTTTTCTCATTGCTAACGGTTTACTAACGTTGGTAATTAGTCACGGTAAAAACCGTTAGTAATTGAAAAAACATGGTGTTGGAAAAACCCTATTTTGGTGTAGTGTAGTCTGTGTGATATGCAAATGAGGACAACTTTCGACGCGAGGGCTTTTCAAATATAAAACTCGTAGCTCCGATATAGAGTCCCCCGGGATGCAGGATCGTAACTCCGATATAGAGTCTCCCAATAAATGTAGTCATAGCTCTGGTATAGAGGCTCCCGATAATATAGTCATAGCTCCGATATAGAGTCTCCGATAAATATGAGAGGCACATAACTCCAGTTACAAAATCTCTCGAATAAGGATGTATAATAATAAGAACATAGTGATATATACATAGTAGCCCTCATGTCTAGTAACTGTCTTTTCCACCCAATGCTACTATCTGTGTCATATCCACGACACATCCAGTCCAACTCTAATAAAAGATAAGTCCAGAAATCTAGTCAAAACATGTATACAGGGGATCCAACATCAGTAACATCTAGAGATCATAAGATGACATATATGCCATGCAGTATGAATTCATGTATCAGGTCTATGTGTCAGCAGGGAAAATCATGATAGTGTACTGATAATGAACAGAAAAATCGTATACAGTATATCATGTGTGAATCGACTAATAAGAAACTATAAGCATGTAGATACTGTAATCATGTTGGCAAGGTATACTTGCCTGGAGTTTGTCTAAACTGTGCTGAGACTGCAGTACCAAAGTATATCCCACTATCCATGAGCCAATGAACCATATTCCCTGTAAATATTAATCAACCCAAATCACAAACAAAATATATCACTCATTAAAGTACATATATAACTCATAACTCCCACCTAGAGAGCTTGGGTTATTCTAGTCGCGTATTACCTTAGGTTATCTAAGTCACTTGTTAATTACATTGCCTAGAACTTGGTCACACTAATCCCTATAATCAGTATTTGCTAATACTATGAATTGCAAGGTGTAGGTTAAAATATCAAGTTTACACCTCGTTATTCATACAGTGAAACCTACGACATGCAAATCAAGACAACATGATTAACCGTAAGGTTAACAATCTTATCTTAGCGACCCACATGGTCATCTTACCAATTTCAGCGATGTGAGATCACTGGAATCGACTGATCTCAGTTTGGACGCATGGATTTTGAAATACGAACATAACAAAATTAATTATAATTAAAGGTGATACATAAAGAAAAATCTACAGACTTTGTCAGATGATGAAACAAACATCGCCAACGTGTCCAATATGGTCAAATTAGCTAGGATAGCCTACTCATAAGTCCAATTTGGACACAAAGGCAAAATAGTAATTTCGGGTCAAAATGATGTCTGTCGTTGGACCCACTTTGCACCAAAAAATGTGCCAGGATAAAAGTTCTCTAAACCTAAAAAATTATATTTCCATGGGTCCAGAATGATGATACGATCCCAAAGGTATATCCGAAATTGGATTCCGATGACCCGATCTCAAAATGACCCATTGACCGGTTTGTAAGACCCAATTTGCACGAAAATGTATGCCGGAGCCAAAGTTCTCTAAATCTGACAAACTATATGTCAATGAGTCCAGAATGAGGATATGAACCCAATGGTATATCCAGTATTGGATTCCAATGAGTCGATCTCAAAATGATACGTTGACCCGAAATATAGGACCTATTTTGCACAGAAATACGTCCCGGGGCCACATTGCTCCAAACTCAGTAAATTATATATCAATTTTAGCCATAACGACACCACAAGTCCACTAGTGGTGTCAGAATTAGAATCCGAAGTCCCGGGTCCAAAATTAGAATTTTACAAGTTGAAAATTACGGTTTCGAGTAGCTAACTTTGGCGTCAATTTCAACCAACCAAACGATATCCTATGAAGCTAAAAAATTTATGGCATGAAGATGGTTATACCTGCTATGTTTTGGAGTTAGTGGTGCATCAAACGGCTCCATAAAACTGTCTAAAAAGAATATAATTTAAACGGTCAACTTGGTGGCCAGTTTTGATCTATCAATTGATCGAATTAACGGTTAAAATTTTAGGTGAGCGAAGGGGTACATACCAAATTGAGACAGAAGAATCGGATCAACGATCCAACGGTGGATTGTCCAAAAAATACGCTCAAATTTGTTGTCCTTAGGCACAATTTTGACTTGGTGTTCCTCGCGCGCGTCGACGGTATATCGATTTTGAGGTCAAGATCGACCTCCTATAGGGCTCGGGGAGACGACCACTGATAGAGGTGGCATGTAGGGCTACGTGTGACCCACATGTGGTGGCAGACGACCAAAGGCGGGCTGTACGAGGGGTTGTCAACGATGGACACGTGCTGCCATGATGGTAGCGCACGTGGTGGTCGCATGGCGGCACGGGGGGACTAGCACGTGGTCGCCAGAGTACGGGGTCGTGATGGCTGACCTAGGCGGTGCAGCAGGATTGTCGACGTCACGGCGGCCGAAGGTGGGCCGTGTGGGTGGCGTGCAGCATGCATAGCACGGTCATATGCGGGGGTGCTGTAACGATCTTAGCGTGGGGACCACGGCACAACAAGCTTGAAGACGACTTGTCGGGGTGGTGGCTGCGACTGCCTCTACTGCGGTGGAAGCCACAGCAGCAGCAAGAAGAGGTGAAGGAGAAGCTTTTCCAAGGAAGGAGGTGATGAAAAAAATGATGGGGAGTAGGTTTCGAACGTTGGAAGAGATAGGTTTTGACGAGCTGGCAAAGGCCTTGCAAGCACAGGCTATGCTTAGCATGCATGTTCTCTGCAGGCAGGGACAGCACGCGTAAAGTGGCTTCCTCCTTCTCTTTTTTTCTTTCGTTTTTACTGTAGTAGTTGGCATATGAAGAGGGGTTATAGGTTAATAGATTATTGGGTTGAATTTTGTTGCCTCCCGCCCAATAAGTTGAACACAAACAGAGTGTAGGCTTGTGAGAGTTGGTCTTGGGCTGCCTTAGGGGAGGAGAAATAGGTTTTAGTAGGGTTTCTAGTTGGGCTATTCCTTGAGGAAGGATTTGAGTTATTTAAGCCAACTATCCATTAACTATATAGACGTTAATACTACATGTGAATTCGTAAGGATATTACTAATTTTCTAGACCCTAAATCACTATCATTTGAAATAGTTAAAATAGAAGAAAAAAAAAAAAACAAATAATAATAACCTTTATCCTTACGTGATTCAAGCCTAGCTACGAATATAGTAATACTAACATTATTGTATCTGCCTATATCTATTTACGTGGTAAAATATCAAATTTTAATTTGGTAACAGTAATATATAAAATAATTTAATATATATCATTTTAAAATAAGGGGCTCATCCCATCCTACTTAGAAAAATTGTATTCTCGAAATTAAAAAATTAGCACGAATAGAAATAATGAGAATTTTAGTGAATAAAGCATTAAAGTAGATTATTATATCTGCATCACTATGACATCACTCCAACATACGGGAGATCAACACTTCTCCCATAAAGTGCCTCGGTAGATGCCATGTAAGTGGCCACATCAAATTGGATTGGGTGTCTTGGTCCGATTGGGTTAAGTTTGACTTTGTGTGGTCATGACTACAACTTAGATCAATTATGATCATTAATAAAATAATAGCACGCTGGAGTCTCATTTGGATGGCACGCAAGTGGCATGTGATAGTAGACTCAAAATAGGTCAAAACATATATTGGGTCGATTAGGTTGGATCAATGTCGAGCCCCAAAATTAAATTAGAAATTAGGTCAAGTTTTTTGGTCGATGGCCAAATTGTCTAAATTGACCAGAAAGTTGTACGATGTAAACAGAATATAAAAGAGTAAACTTGAGTAGGACATGATATATCAAAATGAAGATAATCTTGTCTACTATAAAACTCATGAAGAAGTTTTGAGAGATTGACATCCCTGGCGCTCCAAAAATCAAAGTCACGAAAAAGTACATTTAACGATCAAAACTAATTATGATAAAATTTTTATTGAAAATAATTCATTAAAAAATTAAAAGAACCCTAAAATCCAGGGGCTTATAAATTCTAATTATATCACCTCTCAAGTTATTTTCGAAGGAAATGTATCCTTCTTTCTTCATCGATAAAGTAGCGAATAAAGATGCATCACCAGTCATGTCGTGAACATCTGCTATTGAGAATCCACTTGCTTCTAGCATGAGAGAGTTGAGGGTCCACCTACAAAACGAGTAGATGAATCCTTTGGTACCCATTTCTTAAGGGTCCTTTTTGATTAGTTATCACTACAAGAAAAATGACATTTGTTGACGGTCTTTTTATTGACGGTCGGTAATCCTCGTCAACTATTCGATTTTACTTGATGGTTTAGGCTTTGTGTCAAGACACCCCTTTTTGTGTTAAGTATAGAATATTGTACCCCTTTAGTTGATGGGTTTCAGGAAACCGTCACAAAATCCAACACTTTTAGTTGACGGGTAGGTTAAAGCCGTCAACTAAAGTCAGGGGGAATTCCGCATCTATTTTAGATATCATTATCGTAAATTTTTCAAAAAGTTTCGGTTCGTGACGGTTTCCACCAAATATTACATGTGGAGAAAACCTAAATCCCACTGATCATAACCCCTCTCCTCTTCGAATTTTTTTTTACTTCACTCAGAAAATCCCATCCTCTTCTTCCTTCCTCTTCAAATCCAAATTCATCCCCACCTCTCACAAACCCTCATCTTCCCCTCTCCTCCTCAAATCCTTTGCCCTCTTCCTTCCACCCTCCGCCGTAAAACCCTAACCCTAGCCGAGCTCCATCCATGGCACCGGAAAGGAGAGAGCTCCTTCTGTCTCCTTCCACCCCCCGTCGCAAAACCCCCAAAAGTTTGAAGAGAACGAAGGTTCGATCTCGAGTGGTGGAGTTCTACGTGCCGTAGTATGGGGACTGCAAGGCCCTGGGGCCCAAGTACGCAGAGGCGGCCACCGCGCTCAGGGGGTGGGCATCGCTTTGGCCAAGGTTGACACCACGGACGAGCACATCTGGTGGACAAGTACGACCAAGGGGTTCCCTCCGTCCTTTCTTCATCGACAGGGTCTCCGTTCCATATACCGACGGAAGGACTAGGTAAGGAGCTACTTGATATGAATTCTTCTGAGTTAGGGCTTTGAAATTTATTGATTTGAAGTTCACTTGTAGATATGATTTCATTTTTTTGTGCGTGTGGTTGCTTATTTCTTGTTTCAAAGACTCTTAGTGGAAGCTACAAGGTGAATCGAATCCACGGAGCAACTTTCGTCGCAGCTGCCATGAGCAACATTTTGCATAGTAAACCTTTAATGTTTGTGAAATTGATTGAGAGATGGAAACTGCCCCAACACCCTCAAGATGGGGGAATTGAATATTAATATGAATTCAAATTCAAATGCTGGAGCTGGACTGTGACAATAAGCCACAAGTCTTGAGAAAAAAATAGAGAAAAATGATCATTTATGTTTCCTGTGTTAATATTAATTTTCGAACTTGGTTGCTAGTTTATTGTTTATAACTCCTGATTTTAGAATCATTTTGATTTTTTTCCCTGGTGTTATGTACTAATCTACAATTCTGGGAATCTTGCACTTAGAGATGCTATTGTGACCTGGATCAAGAAGAAGATACATCCTGCAGTTCAGAACATAGCTAATGCAGATGAAGCAGAAAAGATTCTGACATCCGAAAACATACTTGTTCTGGGCTTTCACTTTCTAGTGGTAAGTGTTCTTTTTTTTCCCTTGGTAATAATGGGCATTAGTGTTAACGTACTTATAACTTGCTAGAATATTAGACCTATTAGAAATAAGCTAATTTGCCAATATGGTATCAGGAATATATTCTCTAGATTATTCTATATGTCAGATCAACCAATTTGGCTATTTTATAGCTTTGTTGAACTATTTTTATCGACATGGTTTCTGTAATATCACCAGGATGCCGACAGCCAGGAGCTTGCTGCTGCTTCAAAACTTGAAGATGGCATGAGCTTCTATCAGATGGTCTGTCCTGATGTAGCCAAGCTTTTTCACATTGACCCAAAGGCTAAGCATCCCAATTTGTTGGTGAAGAAGGAGGCAGAGAAGTGGTCATATTTCGGTATGCCCATATGTTAATTGCCTTCAAGTAATTTTGCCTTGGAATCAAGTGTAGGGAGAGGTAATTTGACTAGGATGATCTTACTCTATGCAGATGGCCAGTTCACTAAGTCTGATATTCTTCATTTTGTGTCCACATACAAACTTCCTCTAGTGAAAATGTTGACAATGGATAGTGTATCTGCTATTTTTGAAGATCCACGTAGAAGACAGGTAAAGATTGTCAATCTAATGTCAGATCCTGGAAAGTTGAAGCTTCCTATGGTTTGATTTTTGAATTTTAGGTGTTTACATTGCAATTGTGGTTCTTATGGGTTAGGGTTTGGTGGTAATAGCTATGATTGCAATTGTTAATTTTTTATAGTACTTGGTTTTTTTAGGAGTAAAATGGTCCTGCTTATTCCTGTGCACTGTGTTCTTGTGGGTATGCAGATCAAGAGCCACCAAGATGGATAAGATTTGGGGACTAAATCTTAAATTTCTTCTTCTTGAAACATTTACCGTACTTGGTTTTTTTACTTAGTGTTTTTTGGTGAACTTTATAGAATCTACTTAGGAAGACAATTTAGTGAGAGAAAAAAGAAGAAAAAGGGAAGGGCTCGGAAGGCAAGAAGGTGCCTGTTATTGGAATTTCGTAACTGGTTCTTCAATGTGCCTAAGCAGCTGGAGAGTCTTGGTGGGTTCTGATTGAAAAGATGTCAATATATTTACTGTATTTATATGGAGAATTTCTGGTTTGCCAAACAATTTTAGGATTCTTCAATCTGAACCTCTTTTTCACGAGAAAAATATTCTAATTAACAGTTGGATATGCCTTTATGTTTTTTATGGCATTGATAATTTTTCTCTTGATATTCTTTTGCAATTGCTCCAGCTTATCTTTGGTGTGCTCTCATTTCTTGAACCATTTAATGCACAAAGTATATATTCTTGTCATATGCTTCTATGGAAATTGTTTAAAATATGCTATTTGACTATAAAGTATGTTATATTTGTGTGTGATTACAAGAAAGGATAGAAAACATTCCACTCACTAGCATGTTGATATACCCAATAGCATGGTGCTACAAGGTATTTTTCATATTTTCCTCCTTATTTCTATAAGTGTATTTTATAATCTGAAACGTTAATGGCTTGTTAATTTTTTTTAAGGAATCTTTACTTCAAAATCAGCATATGATGAAGGCTCAAGAACAACAGTCTGCTTCTGATATGAGGTATGTCCAATCATAGACTCAAAACACTACTTATATGTTATGTAGTTGTTGCTTGTTATTTTATATTTTATATTCTAGATAGAGAAATATGAGCATGTGCTTGTGTCACTACCACATTTTAGCTTGAGGGTATTTTGGACATTTGGTAAATTTTTAAATTTAATTTAATTTATTGAATTGGTGATTGCTATTTTGACTTTGACTAGTTGAGACCTTGTAGACTAACCTAGAAGTTGAACCTAACTATGGTGACTTAGTAGGCAATGGTGTGACCCTAGTCTAACTTAAGTTAACCCATTTCTAGTCATTTAGAACCAAGTTTGAAATAGGAGAATTAAGAATAGGATCATGACTTATGACTTGTGATTTGAATTTCATGACTTATGTAACTAAGTCCATAGGCCCATTAGTGAAACCCTAACCCTAACCCAAGCCTCAAGTGGCCGGCCACATATTTCCTTGTTCTTGCATCTTTTGTGCTCAACCAACTTTTTAGAAGGAAAGGTAAATCCCCAACTTCCTAAATTCCTATAAATTTATTTTTAATCCTTTTTGACCCAAATCTTTTGCATATGATTCTAATCAACCTCTACTTGCTGTTCATGAGGAGTAATTTTAGTTTTTGTATAATTTGGAGGATTTGGCAAGCAATGGAAACCGATTGATTTGGACTTTTTCTTGATCCTTGCAACCTATAGGTAAACTCCTCTAATTCTATTTTAATTCTGTTTTATTGCATGGTAGCCTAGATCTAGGTGTCCCCTAGTTGTAATGAAGGTTTGGTGTCATTTGCATGTGGTTTCGTGTCCGTATCGACACGTATCTATTTCCTAGTCTAGGTGTTTGTTGAAATGCCACAACCAACTTTCTTACTATTTTTGAAAATGTTTTTGAATGAATTCCTAGATCTAGGGCTTGTCTTTAGACTCGTGTCCTTGATCTGTGAATTTGGAGTCGTGTCGTGTCCACACGAGGACACGAACACGCTGCACTGACCCACACTGTCCTGACACGGAGCCTAGTGCTCGCTATACAGGACACGTGGTGGTCTGATTTTTGGTATCGAGGAGGGGGACTGACTGACATGTCAGCCCCCAAGCCTCGAGTCGAGTCGCGTTGTGTCAGACTCGAAATCTGACCCGCACTGGTCGCATGCACAAGCAGGCACACGTGTTTTTGGCCACTGATACGTGGCTGGACACGACACGATACACCTTTTGGATACTGTACAGGGTGTCGATCATGTAGCCTGACACGTGGGCTACACGTGGGCGTGACCACGAGGCTACACGTGCCATGTGTCGTGTCCACAAACACGATGAACGCGTGCACGATGATGTGCACAGTCCCAGTGCACTTGTGTGTGTCTGTGTGTGCTCAGGGTGTCTGGACACATTATGTCTCGTCGTGTGGACACAAGATGACTCTTGGGACAGAGCACATGTGGGGGTTTAATTACCAACCATTTAATTATAATATTAACATGTTTTTAGTGGTCGATTTCAATTTCCTATTTTTTACTGATATTATTTTACTGTTATGTAAGTTTCTGAAATTTAAATGTATTCTCAACTATTTTCCCATGATTTAATTACCATGTTAATTTGTTTACACATGTTTTAGATTTGTTTAAATATTGGGTTTATGATTGGTGTTTGGAATTGGGTTTGAATATGTGTACTGTTAATGTAAACTGTCTTTATACTTGAAAATCTGAGAACTATTTCCTGAGATTTGTGCACCCTTTACTGCTACACACAGATTTCTATTAACACTCTTTCCTGTTTCTCCATTACACACATTACAAAACTGAGACCATTGATACATTGCATTACACTGTTTTGGACACACACTACACCATACTGATTTCACATTCCTATCTAAAATTCTGAGAACACACAAACCAATCTACTGTTTCTATTACACTCACGCACCCCTACCCAACTGTCAACTGAGAACAGTTACATTTGACACACACACAATATTGTATCACATATACACACACATTGCATTGATTTCCCTTTTACTGTTACACACATTGGTACATACACATTACTGTCTTCATTGACACACATTAATCTGCACACAATACTATATTCATAACACACCACATGTTAGTTTATACACACATACACATGTATCGCTCTCTCTATCTCTCTATATGTAATATATATATGTTAATGGTCTATATGTAAATATATATATTATCTATATGCTTAAATGATAATAATGTGATATACACATATGTTGCCTATACTAAATTAGTGTATATATATATATATATATAATGTGTGGGAATGTGTGGTATAGACTATGGCACATAGCCTATGGGTGTATTCCTATGATATAGCCTATGTATATGGCATGTATACACCAGTGAATGTGGGTGGTTGGCTTGTATAGCCTTGTATTGTGTGTGGATGCTAGGATAGACATGGTTAGGCTTAGTAAGACTTGTTGGGTTAGGCTTGACCTAGTTGACCTAGTTTGACTGTATTGACTAGAGTTGACCAAAGGTTGACTTTAGCCTAGATTGACCCAAACATCATGTAGATGCATTGTAGTAGTCTATTTTACTATTTTAGACATGTATTGACTTGTACTGTTCTATAGGAGCCAGACACCACTCTTCGGATAGTATATTCTCTTCAGATATTCAGGATACCAGACGAGTATATTCTCTGATCATTTCATATCTTGTTTAGGATAATATTTCCTGCTTTAGATTACTTTACTTGAAGCTGACACGTCGTTATCACAGATTGGTACTATATGGATCCTTTCATGCGATGTTATCCCCTTAGCGGATACATCGGGTATTTCGTGTTCGTGTACTTTATCATGGACATCTTGTACTCCTTGTGTTCGTATTATTCGTGTATAAATCGTATGAAATCGTGTACTCTCATATGCTCACATGATCATCATGTACAACTATACTTCGTGTGCAATAACATAACTTGACTGGATCCTTGTGTATTAATTGGGGACGGAAGAGTAGAAGTGGTTAGTACTCAATCTTGTAGCTTACTCGTGTATAACCTCTGTAGATTACTTATGTACAACATCGTGCCGTTTATATAACAATTGTGCTCTGAATCACTAGTCACTGATTATCTCTATTATATTATAGATATTTACTTACAGTCTCTCCTTTTTCATATCATGTTGTTCTTTCAATTTCATGTATCTTACTCTCTAGCATGTTTATATTCCTAACCTATTATGATTTGTTGAGATGTATTGTGCTCGCTCCCGTCCTGACTGGACCTGTTAAAATATTACAGAGGACGAAATGAGGCTCTAGTGTCTACCTATTATGGTGCAGCTATAGACAACAGTTGTGACTTGGACCCACTTGCAGTAGAGGATCTGCCACCAGTGGTTTAGACTGCTAGCTTAGACTCTTACCTTGTCTTTCTCATTGATACATTATTGTATATATATTAGTTTTTTTATCTGGATGTTTATGGAGATGTTATATAGACACTTAGACTTCTATCTATTGTATCTCTTGTGTGGATTCGTTTATATCTATCTATCTTATCGTATTCTACTTTAGATGTGATTGAGACTGTATTCTGCTATGTCACTCCATTCGGAGTGTATATACTGTACAGGTACCTTATATTGTTAGATAATAGACCTAGGATAGCGTTCTACTGCGACACTGCAGTGTAGGCTGGACGTACCCACTTCTCGTGCCCTTACTTTAGGGTGCGGGTTGTGACACATTTTTAGTGGTGGCCCATGCAGGTCGAATTTATATGTGTATTTGAACTAGAGTATCACTACACCTGTAACAGGATTAGGATATATTTTGAAGGTACTCAATCACAGTTAGGTTTCCT
>JANAVB010028380.1:0-46240 GCA_029216955.1 Iris pallida
AATACTATAAATTATTGATTATGATTATAATTGGATATTAATTAATAAATTATTAATTAAGAATATGGTTATGATTAATAAAATTATATGATTAATAAAGTAATAAATTATTAATTAGGATTATTATAAATTATAAATATAAAATTATTAATTAATAAATTATTAACTTAGAATATAATTATGATAACTAACTATAGTTAGTTTTTTGTTAATTAACTAATTTTTTTCTTTTAAAAAAAAACTAATTTTAACGAAATTATTAAAGAATAAATATTTTAACAAAATTATTAAAGAATAACTAATTTTATTTTACTAATATTAACAAAACTATTAAAGAATAATATTTTAACAAAATATTAAAGAATAACTATTTTTTTTTCTCCCAAATCCAACCAAATCCAAGTTCTGGATTTTGTCATACTTTCATATCCAAATCCATCTCCAACCAAACATAGGATTCCATGGATTTCTCTCCAAATCCATAAAAATCCAAATTCCACCTCCAAATACGATTTACAAACAGACCCTGAAATGAATTTAATCTTGTGACCACCTACACTCCTCCATCATTGTCCTCTTATAGTGGAAGTATAGCAATCATATAGTCGGCAACTTAGAACCCGGTTGCTCATTGAATGCTTTCTCGTATCAGAAATTTGTCTACCACATTAATAAGACGAGAGTCACTAGCACCTTCAATTCTATTGTGAGTTTGGAAGAAATGATTGCCACGTAGGAATAACAAACATTTTTTCAAAAATATTTTTCCAATGCAAATGTAAAATAAATTGTGAAGTTGACATGACAATGATATGTCAAGATAATGTAAAGTTGGTTGTCTAGATCTAGACAATGCACTTCACAATCACTTTATGTCCACATCATCAATTATGAATAAAAATATATATAAAAAGAAGAAGAAGTTAAAAGTTGTCTTAGAAGTTGAAAAAAAAAAATTATATCTTCTCAAACTTTTGCATTGGAGAATACATTTTTATCTCATTGTCTTGTGTGAATATCATCTTGCCACATAGAAAAGACATTGTCTTGTGCCTCACGGGATTCACAACAAAAAAAGACAATAGGGTTGGAGATGCTCTAATGATAAGGATACTAAACAAAAATTATTATTAGACGTTAATATATTTTGACAGTTCTGAGTTATTATTATTTTTTATAATATTTACAGTTAAATTTTAATAACTTTTATTGAATATGAACTGTTAAAATTTTGCTAGCTCTGAATATGCAGAGTCTTATATATTAGAGGCACGGTGGAGCACCCGACGCAGTGGCGTGGGTTCGAGCCCCTTGGAGGCATGCCTCCAAGCACCAGTAAGAAGTGGACACCCTCAAAAAAAAAAAAAATATATATATAGAGGCACGCAGCCCATTCCTAGCTTCTCAGTCATCTTCGACAATGGCATACCACCACACTCAGCTTCCTTTCGTCTTCTTCCTCCTCCTGATAACAACTCTATCCTCATTTCCCTCCCCCTCCTCCTCCCCTCCTGCCACACCTCCGAACGGACAGCCCCTCTCCATCATGTCCGCCATGGGCGACCCTTACGTGATCGTGGCCTGGGGCGGGACCTCCGACTGCTGCGAGTGGAACGGCGTCAAGTGTGACAGCGCTGGCCACGTCACCAGCCTCCACACCCGGTACGTCGTGGCCGGCACCATCTCCCCCGCCATCGGCGACCTCCCCTACCTCACCGACTGACCTTCCGCAAGCTGACCAACCTGACCGGCCCAATCCCGTCCTCGCTCGCCAAGCTCGCCAGGCTGACCTTCCTCTGGCTCGACTGGAACGACCTCTCGGGCCCGTCCCCGGCTTCCTCTCGCGGCTCACCTCCCTCGACTACCTCAACCTCGCGTTCAACCACTTCACGGGCTCGATCCCCCCGTCCCTCTCCTCCCTCCCCTCAGCTTCATCCGGCTGGACCGGAACCAGCTGACCGGGCCCATCCCGGAGTCGCTCGCCAACACCGGCTACTCCGGCAACGACAGCTACCTGTACCTCTACCTCTCCCACAACAACCTCACCGGTCCCGTCCCGAGCTCCTTCGCCAGCACAGGTACCAGGTGATAGACCTGTCGCGCAACAAGCTGACCGGCGACGCCTCGTTCCTGCTCGGCAGCTCCCTGCCCTGCAGAGGCTGGACCTGTCGAGGAACTCGTTCGAGTTCGACTTGACCGACGTGGGGCTGCCGACGGACCTGGTCGCCCTCGACTTGAACCACAACAAGATCTACGGCGGCATCCCGAAGGCGTTCGCGGCGGCGCCGTGGCAGGACTTCAACGTGAGCTACAACAGGCTCTGTGGCGAGATCCGGCCTCGGAGAGGTTCGACAGCTACTACGAGTTCTTCCACAACAAGTGCCTCTGTGGACCTCCGCTGCCGACTCCGTGCAAGTGAAGTGAAGTGAAGTGAATGATTCACGACATGTGGGTGTTCGTTCGTTTCGTTCGTTCGTTCACCATGCGCATGCAGTACGAAGAATAATTGCCGGCCACGAATTGCTTGCTAGCCTAGCTGTGGTCACTCTTGGTTGATGTAGTTACGTTGCTTCACGTGATCTTTTCTTCTCGTGTAATAATTCCTTCGTGAATGGAAGTTTATAATGTTGGAAAATTTTGTTTTTCTCATTTAGAAGGTCTTGCATATTGTCATATGACTGCTGCTTTTGATCGCCGCGAAGCCGGCCCGTGGTTATGCGGTGCGTCAGCTTTGCCCTTCCGGTTCGGGGTAGATCCGTGTTAGCGGAAGGGCCTATGGCCGTCCATCACGCGGACACAGACCAGTGCGGACCATTCCCGCTGACGGTCAAAATACACTTTTCCTTATCATATACTTCTAGATTTGACATATTCCTAAGTATATAATCGTTGGAAAATGCTTTATGTATCTCCATAATTCTATTCATCCATGTCCCTTCGCCACATGTTCTCTTTTATTCGTTCATGTCTTCCCCCAAACTCGTCCTATTTGCTTGAGTCAATAAGAAAGTGTCATGTGGCGAAGGGACATGAAAAAATAAAGCTTTTAGAGGTACATATGTTGGTTGTATGTGGTGAGCAAAATCTCAAGCACAGTACAACGAATAGTCCCACAACGGTCAAGTATGGGACTTTACTTGTGCTTATATTACTTGTGCTTCCATTGCTTCATTAAAGTCTCGTGTGGGTGCCCCATGGGGCCAACGCACGCGCCGCCGCTCGGTCCGGCTCTGTTCGGTTCGGTTCGATTCGGCGCGCGTAACGGGTGCGGGTACGTGCCCACATCTGCGGACGCCAAATGTCGATTCGATTTTCTCTTTGGGTTCGGGCCGAGACCCTAAAAGATTTTTGCCTTTCTAAAAATTCTGACCGTTATAAATTTTAAATTCCATAATGTTCACTATTCAAATTTCGTCCAGGTTCAATGAACCATGTGTTGAAAAATGTTTTGTAACGTTCATTTTAATTGACTCATTAATCTGCCATTATTCTCCTACGTTGAAAAAATGCCTATATATATCTTTGTTAGTCTATTGCAAACAATCGATGGAAAAACTCAGTTGCAACCCTAAGAAGAGATGCAAAGAATGCAGTTGCAATCCCTAAAAAAGAGATGCAAATAATGCAGTTGCAATCCCTAAAAAGAGATGCAAATAATGCTGATTGCGTAGCCTAAACGATTAAAAAATCGAATCGCGTTTGCAATAGCGGTTTCTCGAAGGCAACAAGAGATGATCAACAACAGTTGAGTCTCAGATTCTCGAAGGCAACAGAAAGAGGAAGGAAGAAGAAGAGCGGATCTCGCTGGGGTGTTGAACACCGGCGCTCAAAGCTATACCCGCAGTACGGATAAGCTCCCAGGAACCAGCAAGTTCAGGAGAACTTCTGGAACGCTCGCAAGTCAATATTTGAGACTTGAACGGGCTTCCTGGACTTAACAGACTCCCTCAACTCTCTTTTTGGTGCATCTTTCAAAGGAGGCCAAGGGGCTCTATTTATAGAGTGGAGTTGAGACTTCACCTCTTCTCCTATCCGATGGGGACTAAAATACCAATACTCAAAAATAGAGTTTGATATTTTAGATCATCCCACAATCAGCATAGAAGTGTGCCAGTCCACGCCTACCCCCGAACCCTCCCGTGCATGCACGAGACATCTTGGAGTCCGCGTCCGAGTCCGAGTCCGCACAACAAAAATTAACTTGCATCCTTGTTGGATTTAATCCTTTTTCCTTCTAGGAAAATACTTCCACATGGCACAAACTTGTGCCCCACTACACCTCATGTACACCTCAACACAAGCAATGCATTATATTGAGATACTCACCATTTGGTGTAGCCGATGTGGGACTATCTTTTCTAGTCCAAAGGCAAAAACACCAACAATCTCCCACATATCTCAATATATGGGTTGAGCGTTCCCCACAGTGATTGTCCATCATGCATTAGGAGAGATGTCGCTACGACTTGAATCTTCCCGTATAGGTTAAATAACAGCATGATACAAGAATGGACTAAGCCTTGAATTCTGCACCATAACTGCAATTCTTCCTACTCACATAGTGACATCAACTGTGCTTCTGGCTGCACATTGAAGGCCTTGTGCCAGCCTGGTTTCAGTGTATAATTTTTGGGCGTCTACAAGTTTACCCTCAAGAGACGGCCTGATATCTCTGTCCATACACTATAGGTGAGTTCTATATAAAGAGTCATTGGCATGAAGCATTGCGCTTCTTTGCGGTGCTACGCCGCTATGACATGGCTGACAAAGCCAAGGCATTACCCCTACCTGGGAACCTCATCGTAGTGTCATACCTGTAGCATGAGGTCTCAAGCCTCTTTGTAGTGCCAAACTACCCAGCATGAAGCCTTGCGCTCCCTTGTGGTGTTACGCCACTATGACATGGCTTACAAAGCCGAGGCTTTACCCCTACCTGGGTACCTCATCGTGGTGTCATGCCACTGTAACATGAGGACACCGGCCTCTTTGTAGTGCTGCCTACATCTCTTTATTACGATTATGCAACATTAGGCTACCTGCCTATATGCGGTGCTACGCCGCCTGTAACTTGGCTAACAAAGCCGAGGCATTATCCCTACCTGGGAACCTCATGGTGGAGTCACCCCACTGTAGCATGGAGTTGTAACACTCCTTTGTGGTTGTTGCGCCACCATGCTTCCTGTAAAGCATAACAGACCTTCACTCAGTCTGAGAACTCATTAAGGCATTATGCCATCTTTCTCACAGGATCAATTTTCCGTAGAAAATTCATAGTAGTCAACAGTGGTTCTGGGTCCGAAACCCTTACATGTTCCGCAGAACAAGTGCCCACTGTTAACTAATATTTTTCCAGTCAATAGTCCTCCCTTGAATCAAAAAATTAGATATTAGATTTCTCTTTGAACCAATAACATAAAATTTATTGATAAGATTATAATGACACAATATTAGAATGCCTTCAAGCCCATTTCTTGCTGTGTCCTCGACCAGCTGACGCTTGAGACCCTTCGTGAACGGATCCGCCAGGTTTTTCTGACTCCGAACATCGATCACTGCAATGACGCCCCTTTTTATGAGATCGTTCACTGCTCTGTGCTTCAACCGCACAGTCCTTCTTCCCGTTGAAGAGTTCATTTGATGCCACTGCTGCTGCCGCCTGGTTGTCACAGTATATCGGAATCGCCGGTATCTGAGCCCCAACCATTGGAAGGTCATACATGAGCTCCCGAAGCCACTCTGCTTCATCTGCTGTAGCGTCCAATACAAAGAATTCAGATTCCATGGAGGAGCGAGATAACATAGTCTGCTTCCGACTTCCACGATATAGCAGCTCCACCCATGGCGAACACATATCCACCTGAGGTATATTCGCTCTCCACCTCTGAACACCAGCTAGCATCACTGAAGCCTTCCACTACTGACGGATCTCCGCTGTAGTATAGTGCATATGTCTGAGTCTTCTTGAGATATCTCATAACACGCTTCACAGCTTTCCAATGCTTTACGCCTGGATTGCTCGTAAATCGACTCAACATTCCCACTGCAAAGGCTATGTCAGGCCTTGTGGCAGTAGTAGCGTACATCAAACTTCCGATGACGCTAGCGTACTCCAACTGCCTGACGCTCTCCTTCGAATTTGGCTCCAGTTTCAGATCACTCCTGTACGGTGTATCAATAATAGGAAGATCTTGATACCCGTAGCGATAGAGCATCTTCTCAATGTAATGAGACTGTGACAGTGCTATTCCAGTGCCTGTCCGGATGATCTTGAGCCCCAAGATTACGTCGGCATCCCCAAGTCCTTCATACTGAACTTGGTCGAGAGGAATTTCTTTGTCTCTGTGACGCAGCTTAAATCCGTACCTAGGATTAGCATGTCGTCCACGTATAGACAAACGATTACTCCTCTTCCGTCAGCAAACTTCGTATAGACACACTTGTCTGTTTCACTGACCCTGTAGCCATTTGACCTTATCACCTTGTCAAACTTCTCATGCCACATTTTGGGAGCTTGCTTCAAACCATACAGAGACTTCATCAACTTGCAGACTTTGTCTTCCAGACCTCTGACGACAAAACCTTCTGGTTGTTGCATGTAGATCTCTTCGGTCAGCTCGCCATTAAGGAATGCCGTTTTCACATCCATCTGATGTATCACCAGCTTGTGTATTGCTGCTAAAGCAATTAACAATCTGATAGTGTCATCCGAGCTACTGGAGCATAAGTGTCAAAGTAGTCGATCCCCTGCTTCTGAGCAAACCCCTTGGCCACTAGCCTGGCCTTGAACTTGTCAATGGTTCCATCTGCTTTCATCTTCTTCTTGAAGATCCATTTGCATCCGATGGGTCTTGCTCCTTCTGGTAGGTCGACCAATACCCATGTGTTATTGGAGGTGATTGAGTCAATCTCGTTGTCAATCGCCTCCTTCCAAATATAGCATCTCTGGTCTTCATCGCCTCATCATAGGTAAGCGGATCTGCTTCCACATGATAGGTGACGAAGTCATCTCCGAAGTCTTTCGGCCTCCTCGCGTTAGTTGACGGCTCAGCGAGTTCTGGTTCAGCTGGTGTCTCCTCGACAACAACTCCATCTTGGACTACTGGTTCGATAAAGATCTCTGTCTGCTCCGTACCCTCATTATTCTCGGAATGTCCGCGAGAACAATGTTCTTGTGCCTTGCAAACTTTTCTTCAAAATATTCAGCATCGCGAGATTCGATGATATGATTTGACTCGATATCAAGGAATCTCCGAGCATCACTCTTCTCGGCATACCCCAGGAAGATCGCCTTAGTAGTTTTGTCCCCAGCTTCTGAATCTTTAGATCCGGGAGCTTCACATAAGCCAGGCACCCCCACACTCGAATGACATTCAGGTTGGGTCTGACTTTGAACCAGAGTTCATGAGGAGTTATGTCGGAAGTTGCATACGGCACTCTGTTCAGAATGAAAGTGGCCGTTAATGCAGCTTCTCCCCAATAGCACTTTGGGAGACCCGCAGTCAACAGCATAGAATATATCTCTGTCAACGTTCTGTTCTTCCTTTCTGCTACTCCGTTGGATTGTGGAGAATACGGAGCCGTCGTCTCGTTGATGATTCCATGTTCTTTGCAGAATGATGAGAATTCATGAGACCTATATTCCCCACCTCGATCACTCCTCAGCCTCTTGAGTTGTTGTCCAGTTTGCCGTTCAGCCTCGGCCCTGAACTCCTTGAACTTCTCGAATGCTTCGTCTTTAGATTTGAGTAAATAGACGAAGGCATACTTGGAGAAGTCATCGATGAAAGTAATGAAATACTTCATCCCGGTCTTTGTAGAGAATTTTTGAAGTCACAGATATCTGAGTGAACCAACTCCAGAAGATCTGTGCTTCGATGGACCCTGTGGAAGGGTTTTCTAGTGATCTTCGTCTGAACATATCTCACATTTCTCTACCTTACCCCCACACTTGGAGATAAGTCCTAGACTAGACATTTTGTTTATTCGCTTACAATGAACATGTCCTAGTCTATTATGCCACAACTCAAGAGAGTAATTCAAACTAGTGATAGCATTGACATTATTATGCTGGGTTACAACAAGCTGAATTTTGTACATTCCTTCAGTCTGAAAAGCTTTCCCGAAGAAAGTACCCTTCTTGGACATCACCATTTGGCCAGCATTGATGTCCATCCTCAAGCCTGCGTTGCAGAGCAGGCTCCCAGAGATCAGGTTCTTTGCGATTGCAGGAACATGCTTCACACCTTGAAGCGTCAGAATGTTCCCCGATGTAAGCTTCAGCTCCACCGTCCCGATCCCCAGTACTTCAGCTTGTGCCTGGTTCGCCATCATGACTTTCTCGGAAGTAGGCTCATAGGAGACGAACCAGTCCTTGTCTGAACAGACATGACATGTCGCGCCAGTGTCTATCCACCAGTCCAAGTCTGCCCCCACAGTTGCAACCTGTGCTATCATGGCAACCTGATTAGTAACCAAAGAAACCTTGTTAGGCTCACCTTGCTCTTTGGGCTTGGACTTGCATTCACTTTTATAGTGACCCTTCTTGCCACAGTTGAAGCAAGTCACATGGGACTTGGACTTCTGTTGCTTGAATCCTGGACCTTTCACTTTCAGATTCGAGAAGTCCTTCTTCTTGTGGTGAGAAGCCGCCTGCTTCCCTTTGTTCTCTCTGGTGGCTTGAACCAGATTCGCCGTTGCTAGTTGCTTGGACAGGGTGTCCAACTTCTGTTGAGAGCGCATCTCGTCCTCAACATGAATCTCGCTGAGGAGATTATCCAGGCTAATCTCCATCTTCTTTCTATGCATCCTTGCATAGATGTTGCTCCATTCTGGAGGAAGTTTTGCCACGATCCCTCCAACGACGAACTTGTCGACGAGGGGCATGCTATCGTCCTCCAGTTTCTGGCGCAGCTTCAGGAACTCTTTCACTTGGGGCAGCATGGTCTTCTCGTCTTCAAAGACCCATTTGTGGTATTTTTCAACCATGAACATCTTCGATCGGGCCTCGTCGTCGTCATACAGCTTCCCCACGGACTCCCAGATCTCTTTGGCAGAAGTCCTCTTTGTGTAGGACTCGGCCAGAGAGTCTTCCATGGAATTCAGGATCAGCAGCCTGCATATGCTGTTATCCTTTTTCCACTTCGTCTGCTTGCTCGTAGCAGCGGCCAGAACAGCAGCAGATCCTGTTGCTGGAACGATTGGTTCTACCTCATCCAACACGTGATCAACATCCACGTGTTGAAGGTTCAGAGTCACCTTTCGCTTCCAGATCTGGAAGTGTTCGCCGTCGAATTTCTCCAACTTGTTAAAGCCGGTATCGACAAGCGAAGCACGAGTGTTTTCCATCGAATCGTATAGCTTTGAGATTGTTAGTCTATTTGCAAACAATCGATGGAAAAACTCAGTTGTAATCCCTAAGAAGAGATGCAAAGAATGCAGTTGCAATCCCTAAAAAAGAGATACAAATAATGCAGTTGCAATCCCTAAAAAGAGATGCAAATAATGCTGATTGCGTAGCCTAAACGATTAAAAAATCGAATCGCGTTTGCAATAGCGGTTTCTCGAAGGCAACAAGAGATGATCAACAACAGTTGAGTCTCAGATTCTCGAAGGCAACAGAAAGAGGAAGGAAGAAGAAGAGCGGATCTCGCTGGGGTGTTGAACACCGGCGCTCAAAGCTATACCCGCAGTACGGATAAGCTCCCAGGAACCAGCAAGTTCAGGAGAACTTCTGGAACGCTCGTAAGTCAATATTTGAGACTTGAACGGCTTCCTGGACTTAACAGACTCCCTCAACTCTCTTTTTGGTGCATCTTTCAAAGGAGGCCAAGGGCTCTATTTATAGAGTGGAGTTGAGACTTCACCTCTTCTCCTATCCGATGTGGGACTAAAATACCAATACTCAAAAATAGAGTTTGATATTTTAGATCATCCCACAATCAGCATAGAAGTGTGCCAGTCCACGCCTACCCCCCGAACCCTCCCGTGCATGCACGAGACATCTTGGAGTCCGCGTCCGAGTCCGAGTCCGCACAACAAAAATTAACTTGCATCCTTGTTGGATTTAATCCTTTTTCCTTCTAGGAAAATACTTCCACATGGCACAAACTTGTGCCCCACTACACCTCATGTGCACACCTCAACACAAGCAATGCATTATATTGAGATACTCACCATTTGGTGTAGCCGATGTGGGACTATCTTTTCTAGTCCAAAGGCAAAAACACCAACAATCTTCTCATTCCTTCATCCATTTACACACAGAAAAATATTTTCTCTCCGAAATTCTCGTATTCTCAAGATCGCTGCTATTCTTTGTTGTTGCTCTGGACGGAGCTAAGTCGGGATCATTCTCTCGACATCGTGTGCGACAACGAGATTCTGGTGGAGCGGAGATTTTACCACTAGAGACGTTCGGATTCAGTCTGCACATAGACCCGAACTAACTCTTACGACAGTGCTACGTGCGTGACTTCCCCGGAGGCCGATAACTTTTAATTTAGTTTACTTTGTTGCAGATTTTAATCCGAAGTTTTGAAGAAGATTCCAACAATCTAAGAGTTAGTTACAAATATTGTCTATTCTGTTTAAACAAAAATAATTTGCTTTACCAAAATATTCATACTTGCTAACGTCTCACTACTGTAACAAACGATTTGTTTTAACAAAAAATATTACTCTCTAAAATTTGCCTCCTGTTAATTCGTACTGTTAGCATACAAAGTCCTACTAAAAATTTGCTTCCTGTTAGATTGTATGTTAGCAATCAAACTTGTTAATTCGTACTGTTAGCATACAAAGTCCTACTAAAAATTTGCTTCCTGTTAGATTGTATGTTAGCAATCAAACTTGTTAACTCATACTGTTAGCAAACAAAGTACTTACTTGTTAATATACAAAGTGATTGCTTGTAAACATATAAAGTTGTCTGTTATTGAATATATATAAATTTGCTTGTTGTTAAACAACTTTAAATATTTTAATTACAAGAATTACTTGCTTTTGAAAACATATAAAGTTTTTTTTACTGTCTTCAAACAAATTATTTGTTTTTAGCTATAAACATTTTAAGTTGCCTATAGTTGGTTAAACATTATTTCTTACCTCATAAAACCAAATTGCTAACGTGATTTATTTCATATCGGTACCATATTGTTTAATAACATTTGTTATTACATATAACTAAGACAGTTATTACCATTTTAATTCACCTCGTACTGAACTTAAAATGTTCTAATTTTTATTTAACAAAATAAATTTTGTGTCAGAATCGTCTTGTACATATCTGATCGTGTCTATACCGTACTGTATCTGACTAATGTAGAACCGTGTCCAACATAATAAAATAAATAGGACCGAACAAAAATTATTTAGTTTATCAGGTACTCTTTTAGGCAAAACTCGAACACTAAAAGCCTTTGATATCCTCTTTCATCATCAGAAGAGGATTCGTGATTTGGCAGAACTTGCCGTTGATGCAGAGGTTCGGACGACGAGGGTTGTGCCAGCGGCGAGACATAGACTTACCGGTTATAAGCTTCTGTTCAAGTATATTTATTTTAAGTATTATTTTGTATAAGAGTAACATGTTTAGAAATAATTAGTCTTGGGTACTGGGTTTGTCCGTTTTAGATTTTGGGTACTCGAACTTTTTTAGTAACGAAATTTGACTTTCAGTGATGAAATGAAACTGTTAATGACAAATGTTCGTCACTAAAATATGTCACTAAAAAGAGTACCAGGTTTAGGATCTAATTAGACTCGAACTTTTTAGTGATATTTTAGTGACGAAATTGGACATTCAGTGACGAAATGAATGTTTTAATGACGAATATTCGTTACTAAACCTTGTCACTAAAAAGTTCGAGTACCCAAATTCTAAAACGGATAAAACCAGTATCTAAAGTCTAATTAGGTTCTAAATCTGGTACCCTTATACAAAATAATTCTTTAATTTTAGTTGTGAACGTATCAAAATTATTTGGACAGTCCAATGTTGAGGAATAATATATTGTATTTCTTCAAATAATTACGAAGTAATAACAACTGAACTTGTGTCAGTCACATGTAAAGGCTATTGAGATTCTGCTTTCTTCCCACTTTCCAACGAACTTGTGTTAGTCACGACCTATCAACTGTGTACAGAAGAGAGAGAGGGCTAGGTGTAACACCCAGTTTTCTGAAATTGGGGTATTTTTAAAATTTTATTATTTTTATTAATTATTAATGGTATTTTAGTCATGATATGATTTTTGGTGATTTTAGTTAATTTAAAACTATTTTCTAAGTCATGACTTATGACTTTGTGATTTTACTAGTATAACCCTAGTGTAAACCCTAGAGATTTCATAACCTAGAGACTACCATGACCATGTAAGCCTAACCATGTGATTAGGATATCAAATTACCACTTTTTAGTCAAAAGGGTATTTTGGTAATTTATTAGAATTTATTTGGATTTATGTAGTTTATTATTATTTAATTAGTTGTTAAGTGTCATGTTAGCTCCTAACCTAGTTCAGCACTAATATAGAGGTTAGCAACTAACCTAGAAGACTAATGTTAGATGTTAGCTTATGTGTAAATATCTTAGGTTGGAAATATCTAACATATTACTTTCTTAGATATTTAGAAAACCTAGAAATATCTATCTACCTAGCCAAAGCCTTAGGAGCTAAGTTAGCAAGGTGGAAAGGAGCCCTAAATATCTACCCATGGCAGCCCAACCCTACCCCCATCCTATATAATCACATCCCCTTATCATTCATGCCATTTTTCATTACACTTAAAAACCTAGTTTTTCCTACAATTTCACACCCTCACCATTTAATCATTTTGACTCCAAATTGAGCCTAGTTTCTTGCATTAGGCTCTCCTACAATAGAGGATACCAATTGTGGCTTGCTAGCAAGGAATTGTGGAGCTTTGGATGTTGGGAGTCGAAGGAAGATTTCATTCAAATAGGCCTATTATTGAGGATTTTGTACTCATAGGTAAATATCTCCAAACCTTGTTAAGATTGTGTTTTCTCTTCATGGTTGCATGCATATAGATATACCCTAACTGTGGGTCAAGTTTGGTTGGAAATAGGCTTGGTTTGGTGTCCGTATCGGACACGTGTCTGTGTCTTAATTGCAGTATTTGGTGAAATGTCACTATGGTTTAAAAGTTGTTATTTTCCAAAACAAAATATATTTTTGGGTAGCCCTAGACATGTAGGACACAACCCTAGTTGACTGAGCACGTTATCGTGTCGTGTCCGTGTCCAAAATGGACACAAATACGCTGTGCACATACTGTGCACTGTCCCTGAAACCCGACACTGTTTTCTCCACGAATTGGACACGTGGACACGTACCACTTGGCACAGAGGTGGGGGCACCCTCTGACAAGCCCCCCCTCGAGTTTTGTGACACTTCGTGTCGTGTCGAAAGAGAAATTCGACACACACTGACCGTGTACTATACTGCACACAGTGTAAAACACATACTGACACGGCCTTCGTGTCGTGTCTAGACACGACGTGGACACAAAGTATCAGGACTAAACCCTAGCCCTAGACCTAGGCTACACCCTGACACGAGTACGACACGTATTGATGCGTGTGTCGTGTCCACGAGGCTCTGTCCTCGCTCCACGAGACCGCCCCACGCTCGTGTTCAGTGCCCTGCTGCTCGGGGGCGACACAGGACACGACACGGCCTCTCATGGCCTAATTTTTTGTGGACACGTGCGCCTAGTGTCTGACACACTGCACACAAAATTTTAGGCAAATTAGTCTAGTGGATCGAGAGAAAACTCGATCGCACCGACCCGTGCCTGTGCTGTGCGCGTGTAAAAATGCGCACTGATACGCGCTTCGCACGCGGACACGGCGACACGTGGGATCGTGTCAGGGTCCTAGGTGTGTAGCCTGACCCTAGGCGAATCTACCCACGTGATCACGAGACTTCTAGACCCTTGTGTCGTGTCCACGAGACACATGAACTCGTGCACGACGCTGTGACAATGTGGTGTCTGAATTTACCGGATTTGGGTTTTTGACCACTGGACACGCCGTGTCGTATCGTGGTGGACACCTATGGACGCCTACGACATGTATACATGTGGGGCTAGGTTTACCAACCATTAGATATAGGTTTTAGTTTATTTTTTGGGTTGAATTTGGGTTTCCCCCAAATTACCTTCACTGCACAGTAACCCTTTAATATCCTATATTTCCCAGATTTTAAAATCCGATTTCCATTCGATTTTTGAGTATATATATATATATATATATATATATATATATATATATATATATGTATTTGTGTATTTATACATTGTATATGTGAGTGTATGTGTATATGAGTGTGTGTGTCTATGTATAGTGTATGTGAGTGCCTATATGTGTAGATATGGGTATGTATATAAATAGGGATATATATGTGTATGTGTGTGTTGTGTTGGTTCTCAGTTTTCTGAGAACAGAAACCCCCCCTGCTGTCTACACACACACACACCACTGCCTTCCCATGACCCCCCCTTCACACACACACCCTCTCACTCTCCTTCCCTCTCTCTCTATATATTATATATATATAGGGTATTATATAGTGTATCATATATATACATAAAGTATTATATATATAGTTGGGTATACATGTAGATTATATATATGTATAGGTATTGTATATAGAGGGGCTATATGTGGGTATCATGTAGGTTGGCTATATAGGGTTTTATAGATGTGTATGGGTACATATATATATATATATATATATATATATATATATATATATATATATATATATATATATATATATATATATATATATAGATTATGGTATTATATATATATAGTTGACTATATATTAGATATGTAAACATATATGTTATAGACTTGATGTCTTAGCCTATGGCTAATAGGGGGATTGCCCTATACTTGGCCTAATTGGCTCTTAAATGGTTGACCTAGGTAGCCTTGTTGACCATGGTTGACCAAAGTCAACTATAGGTCAACCATGACCAAATTGACCTGGAATTGACTTGGATAGACTTAAAAGGACTAGTTGACTAGGTTTGACTAAATCCTAACTGGTTGATTAAGTTTGACCACATGGGTTATATAGATAGCTGTATGTAGATTAAGATATGTATGGGGTTAAGTAAGATACTTAGAGTTGAGTCATGACTTGAGTTGGAGATTGGAATATGGGATTAGCTTGATTATAGGATTAAGGTTGGTATTATATATATATGTATTACATGTGATATACTTTGTATAGGTAATTGTAGTATAGTATCTTAGGTATTCTAAGACATGTTAGCCTATGGTTGGTTTTGAGTTAGCCTTATAAGGGTTTGACTGGATGTTGACCATTAGTCAAGATTAACCTAATTACCTTGTTGACTAGTATATGATTAACCAAAACCTTAGTTAGTCTAAGATTGACCTAGACTTTGACCATGTTGACTAGTATTGACTAATCTGACCATTATTGACTAAACCCTAGATAACTTGACTAGTTTGGCTAGAATGTTTGACAAAGAGTTGACTTTAACCTAGATTAGACTTGTTTAACTTTGTTTGACCTTGTATGACTTAGTTTAACTTCTTGTGACCTAGTATGACTTAGTTTGACTGTAGTGTTGACCAAGTTTGACTTTGACCTAGATTGGCTTAGAATTCATATAGATTGCATTGTAGATTTCATTTACCTTCATTTTGGACATGTCATAACTGTATTGCTCTATTTTAGGACATTGTGACCCTGGTACAGACATCTGATATTACATTACTCTTTTCAGAGTATCAGGCGAGTACATTCTCTGATAGTTCTCTCATTTATTTGTCGATTACTGTATTTCAGTTCTAGTTAGTTCTATGTGATTCTCTGTATCAACACGTATGGATATTTCTGGATTCATGTATCGACACATACTTTACTTACTGGCCTCTATTACTGGAGTCATTGGTATCATTCCGGAATCATTTCTGGAATCATCACGTATTGGCCAGATTCATCTCGATTCTTTTTGTCGATTTTGGATTCACTTGCTGGGCGGGGAAATATTGAGTAAGACATGTAGACATACCCCAAATCTGGAATCTCCAACTGGAATCTACTGGAAGCATAGCCATCTCTTGCCTGATCCGTAAGAGATGTGCCTGATACCTACAGCCGTTTACATGTCGACCTCGGTATTTTAAAACACACTGTTAGATCATAGTTGGACTCACCCTGGATTCATTGATCACTGTTGGACTCATCTTGTACTGGAAATCATCGGGTAACGGATTATATGGACTGGACTTACACTGGGATTACATTAGACTTATATCGTACTGTCTGGACTCGTACATATTATTCTAGTTCAGTTAGCTTTATTTACGGTCTTCATTGCCATGATTCTTCTCTTGTTTTTAGTTACCTTTCTTTTCTTGTATCTTACTGTCTCTCTATGCCATCATTACCTGTATAAAACTGCCATGCTCATCAATAAAACTGTCTATAACTGCTTTATAGTTCTTTGTCATTTACTTGGATTTTTTCTAGATGAGTTGTACTCGTTCCTGTCCTGATTGGACCTGTTGAAAATATTACAGATGATAATCCTGAGGGCACATGCCCTACTTCCCATGGACCTGGCGAAGGATTAGCTACCTTTGGTTCCGACTCTCAGGAGTGATTCAGGAGATTAGCTAGTAGACTACTTTAGCTTTCATGTTTTGACTTGTTGTATTAAAGTTAAGTTATTGAGTTGTATTAAGTTTGTTTGAGACATTGTTGTATTATTTTAGTAGTTAGTTGTTGTTGTCTTTAATTCCTTAGGTATAACTTCTGTGTTATCTTTTCGTGTTTTAGACTGTGGTTGAGTATATCCTACCCTTTACTTGTCCTCCATTCGGAGCTGATATCTGGACAAGTACTTTTTATTTACTGCATGAGATTAGTTAGCAACCTAGGACAGCTTACTACCGTCGATACTGCGGCGTAGGCTGGATGTACCCACTTCTCGTGCCCCTATACAGGGTGCGGGTCGTGACACGTTTTTAGTGGTGGCCCATGCAGGTCTCGAGACTAAATTGTTTGGTTACGTTATAGTACCAAGCATGCCTGCAATTAGGAACTTAAGGTAATTAGACAACATTAGGAATGACGCTTAGAACACCTAGAGGAATACTAGGATTGCAACATAGGAAATACATCACATGCTTGCTATTATAATTAGATTTTCTTGTATATGATTATTTTGCTTTAAAGAGTCCTTATAAGTCTTTTTATTGTAATTAGATGGTGCTTACTCGTTCATCCCGGTATGTCACACCTGAGAATGGCACACTCCCCATCCAGTCAGCTGACCAGTTGACTGATACACCTCCACCTACCACCTTCTCCCACTTCACAGATCTACAGACCCAGATATCTCCACCACCTTCTACCTCACAGGCCCAGCAGGACCCAATACTTCCACCACCCCCTATCACTATACCTACCCAGGCTTCCGTCACACTCGACGGGAACCAACTGCTCATTCTGATCCAGGGGTTCCTAGCAACCCATCAGGAGCAGACCACCCTACTTCGCCAGAGCATGGAGCATTCTGAGGAACGTACCGTGATCCCACCACTTGTAGAGCCGCGGCAGAGAGCGGGGACGATCAAGGACTTCATGGGTCTGAATCCCAAGGAGTTCTTAGGGACTGAGGGCATAGTAGTAGCAGATGACTGGTTAGACTCGGTAGAGAGGAAGCTCATTGGAGTTAGGATGCCGGATGACCTCCAGGTCGAGGCAGCGGGATTTTTGCTGATAGACTTGGCAGGAGTTTGGTTCCGAAATGAGCCGTTATTCGCGAGAGGGAGAGCCACTTGGGATCAGTTCAAGACCTAGTTCAAGAAGAAATTCTTCTCGACCACCGCTAGAGTAGCCATGGGGCTACGATTCCAGAACATCCAGCAGGGGAACCGTTCTGTTGACGAGTATGCGGCAGAGTTTAGTCGCCTGAGCCGTTTTGCTCCTAGTTTGGTTGCTGACCCTGAGGAGATGACGCGTAGGTTTTGCCATGGTCTAGTTCCAGACATTAGCATTCTTATAGTGGCGAACGGTATGACTGACTACTACCAGAGCTTAGAGTTAGCCTGGAGTATCGAGGAGCGTCTTCTATCTTGCAAGAGGCCGGCTTCTGTACACATTGAGGGACCCTCCAAGCGTCAGGCTTTCCAGCAGAAAGTGCCGACGCTACACCAGCAGACATATCATCCTCCCACACCACATCATTCGACCCCGCCAGTTAGAGCCCCGGGACCCCGGCAGCAGAGGCTATTTCAGCAGGTACAGCATCAGTATCGGGGTCAGGACCCAAAGACGATCAGTTGTTCATACTGCAGGAAGCATGGATACATCAGGGAGCAGTGTAGGAAGAGGCTGAAGGTTTGCTATAACTGTGGGTCTGATACCCACCAGAAGATGGATTGTCCTATTGCACCTCCTTATAAGGGAGCTAGGCCACCTATAGCTCAGCACCAGAGGGGTGGAGCTTTTGCGATGACGGTCGAGGAGACCAACACTGCAGGTGACGGGTTAGCAGGTTTGTCTTTCCTGTCCTTCCTTTCCCATCTTGTTGTATGATTCCATTAGTACCTGTCAGGATATGCTTGTGATGTGCTAGATAGTGTAGTTACCCTGTTCAAGACTGTGGAATCACGACCAGTAGGACTATGATTGCATGTTATCTTTTGACTCTGATTGACTGGGGGTTTGACCTAGAAGGAGTACGACTATCTTAATTTCGAGGACGAAATTTCTCTAAGGAGGGTAGACTTGTAACACTCAGTTTTCTGAAATTGGGGTATTTTTGAAATTTTATTATTTTTATTAATTATTAATGGTATTTTAGTCATGATATGATTTTTGGTGATTTTAGTTAATTTAAAACTATTTTCTAAGTCATGACTTGTGACTTTGTGATTTTACTAGTATAACCCTAGTGTAAACCCTAGAGATTTCATAACCTAGAGACTACCATGACCATGTAAGCCTAACCATGTGATTAGGATATCAAATTATCACTTTTTAGTCAAAAGGGTATTTTGGTAATTTATTAGAATTTATTTGGATTTATGTAGTTTATTATTATTTAATTAGTTGTTAAGTGTCATGTTAGCTCCTAACCTAGTTTAGCACTAATCTAGAGGTTAGCAACTAACCTAGAAGACTAATGTTAGATGTTTGCTTATGTGTAAATATCTTAGGTTGGAAATATCTAAGATATTACTTTCTTAGATATTTAGAAAACCTAGAAATATCTATCTACCTAGTCAAAGCCTTAGGAGCTAAGTTAGCAAGGTGGAAAGGAGCCCTAAATATCTACCCATGGCAGCCCAACCCTACCCCCATCCTATATAATCACATCCTCTTATCATTCATGCCATTTTTTATTACACTTAAAAACCTAGTTTTCCCTACAATTTCACACCCTCACCATTTAATCATTTTGACTCCAAATTGAGCCTAGTTTCTTGCATTAGGCTCCCCTACACTAGAGAATACCAATTGTGGCTTGCTAGCAAGGAATTGTGGAGCTTTGGACGTTGGGAGTCGAAGGAGGATTTCATTCAAATAGGCCTATTATTGAGGATTTTGTACTCATAGGTAAATATCCCCAAACCTTGTTAAGATTGTGTTTTCTCTTCATGGTTGCATGCATATAGGTATACCCTAACTGTGGGTCAAGTTTGGTAGGAAATAGGCTTGGTTTGGTGTCCGTATCGGACACGTGTCTGTGTCTTAATTGTAGTGTTTGGTGAAATGTCACTATGGTTTAAAAGTTGTTGTTTTCCAAAACAAAATATATTTTTGGGTAGCCCTAGACATGTAGGACACAACCCTAGTTGACTGAGCACGTTATCGTGTCGTGTCCGTGTCTAAAATGGACACAAACACGCTGTGCACACACTGTACACTGTCCCTGAAACCCGATACTGTTTTCTCCACGAATTGGACACGTGGACACGTGCCACTTGGCACAGAGGTGGGGGCACCCTCTGACAAGCCCTCCCTCGAGTTTCGTGACACTTCGTGTCATGTTGAGTGAGAAATTCGACACACACTGACCGTACACTACACTGCACACAGTGTAAAACACACACTGACACGGCCTTCGTGTCGTGTCTAGACACGACGTGGACACAAAGTATCTGGACTAAACCCTAGCCCTAGACCTAGGCTACACCCTGACACGAGCATGACACGTATTGATGCGTGTGTCGTGTCCACGAGGCTCTGTCCTCGCTGCACGAGACTGCCCCACGCTCGTGTTCAGTACCCTGCTGCTCGGGGGCGACACAGGACACGACACGGCCTCTCATGGCCTGATTTTTTGTGGACACGTGCGCCTAGTGTCTGACACACTGTACACAAAATTTTAGGCAAATTAGTCTAGTGGATCGAAAGAAAACTCGATCGCACCGACCCGTGCCTGTGCTGTGCGCATGTGAAAACGTGCACTGATACGCGCTTCGCACGCAGACACGGCGACACGTGGGATCGTATCAGGGTCCTAGGTGTGTAGCCTGACCCTAGGCAAATCTACCCACGTGATCACGAGACTTCTAAACCCTTGTGTCGTGTCCACGAGACACATGAACTCGTGCACGACGCTGTGACACTGTGGTGTCTGAATTTACCCGATTTGGGTTTTTGACCACTGGACACGCCGTGTCGTGTCGTGGTGGACACCTATGGACACCTACGACACGTATACATGTGGGGCTAGGTTTACCAACCATTAGATATAGGTTTTAGTTTATTTTTTGGGTTGAATTTGGGTTTCACCCAAATTACCTTCACTGCACAGTAACCCTTTAATATCCTGTATTTCCCAGATTTTAAAATCCGATTTCCATTCGATTTTTGAGTATATATATATATATATATGTATTTGTGTATTTATATATTGTATATGTGAGTGTATGTGTATATGAGTGTGTGTGTCTATGTATAGTGTATGTGAGTGCCTATATGTGTAGATATGGGTATGTATATAAATAGGGATATATATGTGTATGTGTGTGTTGTGTTGGTTCTCAGTTTTCTGAGAACAGAAACCCCCCCTGCTGTCTACACACACACACACCACTGCCTTCCCATGACCCCCCCTTCACACACACACCCTCTCACTCTCCTTTCCTCTCTCTCTATATATTATATAGTGTACCATATATATAGGGTATTATATAGTGTATCATATATATACATAAAGTATTATATATATAGTTGGGTATACATGTAGATTATATATATATACAGGTATTGTATATATAGAGGGGCTATATGTGGGTATCATGTAGGTTGGTTATATAGGGTTGTATAAATGTGTATGGGTACATATATATATATATATATATATATATATATATATATATATATATATATATATATATATATATATATATATATATATAATACCATAATCTATATATATATATATATATATATATATATATATATATATATATAGATTATGGTATTATATATATATATATATATATATATATATATATATATATATATATATATATATATATATATATATATTTATGGTTATATATATATATATATATAAAAAAAAAAATATAATACCATAATCTATATATATATATATATATATATATATATATATATATATATATATATAGTTGACTATATATTAGATATGTAAACCTATATGTTATAGACTTGATGTCTTAGCCTATGGCTAATAGGGGGATTGCCCTATACTTGGCCTAATTGGCTCTTAAATGGTTGACCTAGGTAGCCTTGTTGACCATGGTTGACCAAAGTCAACTATAGGTCAACCATGACCAAATTGACCTGGAATTGACTTGGATAGACTTAAAAGGACTAGTTGACTAGGTTTGACTAAACCCTAACTGGTTGATTAAGTTTGACCACATGGGTTATATAGATAGCTGTATGTAGATTAAGATATGTATGGGATTAAGTGAGATACTTAGAGTTGAGTCATGATTTGAGTTGGAGATTGGAATATGGGATTAGCTTGATTATAGGATTAAGGTTGGTATTATATATATATATTACATGTGATATACTTTGTATAGGTAATTGTAGTATAGTATCTTAGGTATTCTAAGACATGTTAGCCTATGGTTGGTTTTGAGTTAGCCTTATAAGGGTTTGACTGGATGTTGACCATTAGTCAAGATTAACCTAATTACCTTGTTGACTAGTATATGATTAACCAAAACCTTAGTTAGTCTAAGATTGACCTAGACTTTGACCATGTTGACTAGTATTGACTAATCTGACCATTATTGACTAAACCCTAGATAACTTGACTAGTTTGGCTAGAATGTTTGACAAAGAGTTGACTTTAACCTAGATTAGACTTGTTTAACTTTGTTTGACCTTGTATGACTTAGTTTAACTTCTTGTGACCTAGTATGACTTAGTTTGACTGTAGTGTTGACCAAGTTTGACTTTGACCTAGATTGGCTTAGAATTTATATAGATTGCATTGTAGATTTCATTTACCTTTATTTTGGACATGTCATAACTGTATTGCTCTATTTTAGGACATTGTGACCCTGGTACAGACATCTGATATTACATTACTCTTTTCAGAGTATCAGGCGAGTACATTCTCTGATAGTTCTCTCATTTATTTGTCGATTACTGTATTTCAGTTCTAGTTAGTTCTATGTGATTCTCTGTATCAACACGTATGGATATTTTTGGATTCATGTATCGACACATACTTTACTTACTGGCCTCTATTACTGGAGTCATTGGTATCATTCCGGATTCATTTCTGGAATCATCACGTATTGGCCAGACTCATCTCGATTCTTTTTGTCGATTTTGGATTCACTTGCTGGGCGGGGAAATATTGAGTAAGACATGTAGACATACCCCAAATCTGGAATCTTCAACTGGAATCTACTAGAAGCATAGCCATCTCTTGTCTGATCCGTAAGAGATGTTCCTGATACCTACAGCCGTTTACATGTCGACCTCGGTATTTTAAAACACACTGTTAGATCATAGTTGGACTCACCCTGGATTCATTGATCACTGTTGGACTCATCTTGTACTGGAAATCATCTGGTAACGGATTATATGGACTGGACTCACACTGGGATTACATTAGACTTATATCGTACTGTCTGGACTCGTATATATTATTCTAGTTCAGTTAGCTTTATTTACGGTCTTCATTGCCATGATTCTTCTCTTGTTTTTAGTTACCTTTCTTTTCTTGTATCTTACTGCCTCTCTATGCCATCATTACCTGTATAAAACTGCCATGCTCATCAATAAAACTGTCTATAACTGTTTTATAGTTCTTTGTCATTTACTTGGGTTTTTTCTAGATGAGTTGTACTCGTTCCCGTCCTGATTGGACCTGTTGAAAATATTACAGATGATAATCCTGAGGACACATGCCCTACTTCCCATGGACCTGGCGAAGGATTAGCTACCTTTGGTTCCGACTCTCAGGAGTGATTCAGGAGATTAGCTAGTAGACTACTTTAGCTTTCATGTTTTGACTTGTTGTATTAAAGTTAAGTTATTGAGTTGTATTAAGTTTGTTTGAGACATTGTTGTATTATTTTAGTAGTTAGTTGTTGTTGTCTTTAATTCCTTAGGTATAACTTCTGTGTTATCTTTTCGTGTTTTAGACTGTGGTTGAGTATATCCTACCCTTTACTTGTCCTCCATTCGGAGCTGATATCTGGACAAGTACTTTTTATTCACTGCATGAGATTAGTTAGCAACCTATGACAGCTTACTACCGCCGATACTGTGGCGTAGGCTGGACGTACCCACTTCTTGTGCCCCTATACAGGGTGCGGGTCGTGACACTAGGAACTGGGTAAGTGTTGAGAGAGGCAGGTATATGGGGCTGAGCTAGGTGCTGGTGGTATACACATATATAAGATTTTTTTTCATGGGGTGGGCTGGAGCCCACCCCAGCCAACCAATACATCCGCCTATGAAGACATGAGCTAGAGTTCCTTCCACAAGAAAGAATGACCCAGTACTGGACACGGTCTAGTGGTGTCAAGGGGGTAGGAGGCCCTCCGGAAAGACACGGATACAATGACTCGCAGAATATTTTGATTTGTCCTGCAGACTGGAATTAGTCTCCACACAGTCTATATTAATGTTGCTCATATTGAAATTCTTTCCAGTATGCCCATCTTCGATATATGCTTGCTTCAAGATTCTGCCAGTGCCACTGATTCTGTTGTGGCTCAGTTCCAACGACCTGAGATGCATCAAAAAATCTTCATTTGTCATGTCAAAGACCGATATTGAAGTTTGCAGAGGTAGAACGGGAGATGCTACTGCCGATTATAACCAAAAGAAGGAGACGGGGGATAATCTGGCCAAGAATGCCGGAATTGGGCCGGTGAGGTATATGGGTTGTTATAAAAGTTGATGTCCTATAGTTCACCGGGTCGGTATGGGACAGGAGAAGTTAGTATTTTTTTCGTCGCTAGTACTTTGTCGTATATCCATCATTGGTATGTCGATCTTTTGCGACGTCCGAGTAATAGATTATTTCTAGCGACAGAATTTATATTGACAGACGTCACTCTTATTATTTAGCGACGTTTGTTTTCTTTTGTATTTTTTTTGTATTTCCTTACACACGCCACACGCCGTAACAAAGTCCTGAAAATGTAGTCAAACCTGAGATTCTTAGCAAATGAAAAGGCAAAACCGTCCTATTACTAACAAATGCAAAAGGTGGACACGCAACTGGAGCTCTTAACTCTTAGAAAATTAGAAAACGTGGTTCCAACAAAATATAATAATAATTAACCAATAATACGTACTCAATCTTAGAAATAGTGACACTAATCTATCTCAAGTTTTGAACATGAGATTGGATAACAAGTGGAACATCTGTCTGTCTGTCCGTTCCTACGCTGCTACTATATTCAAAACGACAGTGCTACTTGGACCGCATTTTGGTCCACAGTTTTGATTCGCGGTCTACGTGATGTAACACCCAGTTTTCTAAAATAAGGATAATTTTGAACTTTTATAATTTTGATTAATCAATAATAAGATTTAACTCATGTTATGATTTATGGTGATTTTTAATTATTTTAAAACTATCTAAAATGTTGAATTGTGAGTTTGATGGTTAACTAGTGTAACCCTAGAGACTGCATGACCTAGAGACTAACCATGACCATGGGGACCTAACCATGTGATTAGGATGACTAATTATGACTTTTTAGCCTAAGGGTATTTTGGTCATTTTTGACTTATTAATAAAAATGAATTTTGATTAATTAGTATTGTGCTAATTGAATTGTTAGAGACTAACCTAGTTTTGACTAAACCTAGATGTTAATGATTCTTATGAAGGTTTAGTTAGAAGGTTAGAGACTTAATGGTTAAGTTAGATTAACAATATCTAGATATTTCATAGTAGGATATTTACCCCTTAGGATATTTGTGAAAAAGAATGCCTTATGACTAGTTGAACCAATAGAAAGGCTTAGAATTGGGTGGACAAGCCCTAGCCACTCATCTACATGTAAAATTAACCCTAATTCATCTAATGACCAGCCATCAAGTGCCCCCTCCCCCTTCCTATAAAGAATTCTTAAGAAAACCCTTGCCTCTTTTACCTCTACATAGAACCCTAAGTGTTCTTCCCCAAATTAGAGAGCTTCCCTCTTTGATTTGATTTCCTTTCCCTCACATTCCTCCATCCAAACTTCTCCTAATCCATCCCACACCATCAAGGAAGGATTCTATCAAAGAATTTGGGCAAGGTGCAAAGGGAGGTGTCCTTTTGGATGGATCTTCGTATCGGAGCCGTGTCCTAAAGATTTTCATTAGGATTCCACTCCCAATAGGTAAAACCAACCCTCTAAATTAATTTCCTAGGATATTAGTTAGTTTTGAATCCATATGATCCACCCCCATGCATGTGTCCCCTTTAGATTCAATTTTGAGACCATTTGGAGTCCATTTGAGGATGTTATAGGTGTGTCTTGTGTCCTACTTGATAGATCCCAAATTAGGATACCCCATGTGTATGTATGTATGATAATAGTTTAAATAGATATTTAAATTCGGTTTTAGAATAGTTAGAGAGTGGATTGATCTTAGTTAGGATGGTTAGAATGAGTTTTATTTGGATACCTATGTTGGTATCCAAGTATCTTGGCCAACCCAAATTCGTCATAATTTTCATCCACGTTTTTATTAACCAAAGCAACTTAGAAATGTTATAACTTTTAGTTTACAACTCCGATTTATCTCCCGTTTTTTTTTAAAAGAACAGTATCGAAGTTAGCTTTCCAAATATTTACTTTAATAAGCCAAATTCGTTCTGAAACTTTCTGTAAAATTATTTGAGTGTCAGTTGTACGAAAGACGAACGCGTTTCGGTATTTTTGCGATTCTGGGAGCTTCCGGACACGAAAATGCGATCCGTTTGAAGTTTCGAAAAGCTAACACAAAGGGCTACAACATACTTTAATCCTAGAATTTAGTGAAGGCCAATTGGTACAGTATTAGTTTTAAGTAGAAGAGTGACTATACGATATATGCATTTTGTGTAACCTATGAGCCTATGTAATATGGATATTAAATGAATATAGAGTATGTAATGCATGATATGTTAGATGAATGAAATGATATATATATGATATATATCCTCTTTACATTAATGTATATATATGGTTGAATGCAAGCATGTAGGAATACAATTAATGTAATATAGGTAAGCAATACATGAATGAAAGAATGATATACAATGTATGCATGAAAGTATATAATGAATGCTAGATATGAATGCAAGGTATATATGTAATGATAGATATGAATGCATAATGTATAAATATTGTAATACAATATATAATGATAACATGTATGGTAATGTAGAGTATATGATGCAAGCATGAATGAATGGAGGAAATACATGTATATAGGTAATATAGAATGTAATATATGAATGCAAGCATGCAAGATAATATATTGTATCCATATATGATGTATTCAACTTAAAGATAATGTAATATATGAAAGGAATGAATGATAATATATAACATGATATGTAAGGTAATGCAAGGTATAAAATATATGATGTGTGCATGTTTGTATGCCTCTATGTTAATGTATGAAATGATATGAATATACAATATATGCATATGTATAAAACATGTAGGTAATGCATAGATGCATGAATGAAATGAATGTATGCAATATGTTAATATAAATGTAAGTATCTAATATGTATGAATGTAAGTATAATGTAATGCAAGTATACACGTATGTATCATGTAATATAATATACATGATATGTATGTATGCATGTATACAATGTAACTATGTATGTATGCATTTCTATAAACTGAGTTAACCTATAACCTTTTACACACATGCATTCATACACCCTTTGACATCATGTATCCCATGTCACATACACCTACCTATCACTAAATTTTAGAACATTAACACATATCCTTTCACACACATGCCAAACACACACATACTCACTTACTCTTTTACCGCTCTTTCTATATATATATATATATATATATATATATATATATATATATATATATATATATATATATATATATATATATGTGCTTATATATATAGCTTTCCTATATATTTCTATGTATATGAATATGTGAATGTAAATAATAAATATATATTATATGACTAAGTTGTGTGCTTTGTTAGCTTATGGTTTAGTTTTGTGCTTGGTTTAGCAAGTGACTTAGGCTATGAGTTGGTAGCTATCCTGAATACTTGATTTGCATATACTTAGTTTGTTTAGACCTAGAATTGACTAACCTAGACTAGTTGACCATTGTTGACCCAACCCTAGCTAGTTTGACCACAGTTGACTAGAGTTGACCTAGTTTGACTTTATAGTTGACCAGAGTTGACCCAGAGTTGACTTTGACCTAGATTGACTTAGACTCATGTAGATTGTATTATAATTTCAATTACCATATAAATTAAACTCTTTATAACCTGTGTTGCCATAACTAGGACTCTGTGACTCCAGTTGGGCATCTTTTCATATTAGTTGTTCAGGATATCAGGCGAGTACATTCTTTGATCGTATCATACTTGTCACGACTTATATTCTTGCTCTAGATTACTTTACTTGATGCTGTCATGTTATCATCACGGATTGGTACTATATGGATCTCTTCTTGGGATGTTATCCCCCTTAGCGGGCGTATCGGATACTGTAACGCCCCAGTCCCAAAATACGTAGGACCAAGTACGTGAACATGTCAGCTGCACATATACGAAGAATACTCTAATATATGGAATCCTCATATATGCACATAAGCTGTAAATAAAAATAATCACAGGCCAGAATAACATATCTAATCTCATCACAGATCAACACAGAAGATAATAAAGTCTAAATAAATAAAGCAGAGTATCAAAGATAGCCGGGTGAACATACTCACTCCAAACAGCTATGAAAAATAGTCTCACAAGATCGGAGTCCAACCTCCACAAAATAGAAGGAAAAAGAGATGTAAAATAATATCCACTAATGTCTTATATATAGAATAGACTAAAAATCAGTAGTGACTGCCTCGTCATCGATGTAAGATAGCTCCAATGCCGCTCCGTACTCCTGTGGAAAATTGTCTAAACCTGGAGAGAAAACCAGGTCCTCAGGGGACATAGCAAGATACAAGAAAACACAATGCCATATAAACTATGATAATATAATAAGAGAAAAAGGTATGCATGCAATCAGGTTCCTGACCATTCTACTGTGAATATGCAATTGAGATACAATCCTTCGACGCATGAGCCCTGGCTGTAAATGGGATCCGCATAGTTCCCATAGAGGGTACCAGGGGCCTACGTCCATAACGCTTGGGAAGCGTCAGAGGGCACCATGTGCAAGGGCTACGTCCATAACGCTCTGGAAAACGTCAGAGGGCGCCTGGAGCCTGCGTCTCCGGAGGAGCGCACAGGTAATCATGGAAGTGTAAAGAAGCCCATACGTCAGGTATTGTTCTCCCCACCCAATGCCTAGTATCATCATCTCCATGACTGATATGAACCTCTAGTAACCGCCAAGTCTTCTAACATGTAATACTATTGGCAGTTACTCCTATGCGTCGCACGCTCCATACGTATCGGTGGCCAGCCGACTACGCGGAAACGTGTCCTATATGTGACTCACATCACGTGATATAACAAGTGTCAAGGCCGTATGAGATATACCAATACCTCAACATCAATGGGTGGTCAATAAACTAATTAGTCAATGCAAGAGAATAAATAAAGCAAGAAAAACGACCGATAGAGTCGCTTGCACCCAAGTCTGACTTGGACGCACAGTTTAAATATCACAAAACATAATTCTGAAAATGACAACTAAAAATAAGAATATAATATTCACAGAGTAAGGTGGCAAGATATCTTGCCTGCGGTACGAGAAGGGCAAATCCAAGAGTAGCAAGTGTCAGCACCAAAACTCACAAATCACAGATGACTCCAAACACTGAAACAAACATCAAAAATGATCTCGGTGAAGAAGATATACCTGGAAAATGCCTGTCCAAAAGTCAAATTCTGGAACAGGGGCAAAATTATAATTTTGGGTCAAAACGATGTCCGCCGTTGGACCCAATTTGTACAGAAATGCGTGCCAAGGTCTATGGTCTCCAAAGTTGTCAAACTACATGTCTACGATTTCAGTTTGAGGAGAGGAACTCAACGGTATGTCCAGTTTTGGATTCCGATGAGCCGTGCACAAAATCGCCCGTTTGAGTGGGTCGTAGGCCCGTCAAAAATTAGTTCCGATTCGACCTTCTCAGAATCGAACCACTACCAAAATACATGGATTTACCGACGGCCTTATCCGTTGGTAGTCCGTCGCCAAAAATAAATACCGACGGATTACCGACGGATATTTTGGTAAAACAGCCGTCGGGAATAATCTCGTCGCTAAAACATATCCGTCGCTACTTCCGTCGCTCAGCGACGACTTAGCGACGGAATACCGTCGGCGCATTTAAATATACATAGCGACGGATTACCGACTAGCTTTCGTCAAAATATGTATCAGGATATAGGGTTAGCGACGGAAAACTCCGTCGCTAAAGAGTCGGCAAAACTGTATCAGTGATTTTCTGATACCCAATATCCGTCGCTAATCCGTCGTAAATTTGTCGGTAAAAGCGTATCAGAGATTTTCCCATACGGCAGGTCGTCATTATGCCGTCGCTAATCCGCCGATGTGTACGACGGATTAGCGTCGTATTAGCGACAAAACATCCGTCGCTAACTGCAAAATTTATGGACATCAAACAGAACCAGGTCGACGGACATTCCGTCGCTAAAACCGTCGCTCAATGTAAAATTCTCCAGGTAGCGACGGATATTACGTCGCCAATCCGTCGATACATTAAATTCCTACAGTTAGCGACGGATAGTCCGTCGGGATTTCGTCGCCAGTCCGCCGTAAGTTAGTCGCCAATCCGTCGTGAAAGCTAAAATTTATGGACATCAAACAGCATCAGTTCGACGGATCGTCCGTCGCCAATCCGTCGCTTTATTGAAATGCTCCAGGTAGCGACGGATTTTACGTCGCCACTCCATCGCTAACCTCAGTTTCTCCAGTTAGCGACGGATAGTCCGTCGGGACTTTGTCGCCAGTCCGCCGTAAGTTAGTTGCCAATCCGTCGCGAAAGCTAAAATTTCTGGATATCAAACAGCATTAGGTCGACGGATCGTCCGTCGCCAATCCGTCGCTTTATTGAAATGCTCCAGGTAGCGACGGATTGTACGTTGCCACTCCGTCGCTAACCTCAGTTTCTCCAGTTAGCGACGGACTATCCGTCGCTGAGTGGTCGCCAGTCCGCCGTAAGTTAGTCGCCAATCCGTCGCGAAAGCTAAAATTTCTGGACATCAAACAGCATCAGGTCGACGGATCGTCCGTCACCAATCCGTCGCTTTATTGAAATGCTCCAGGTAGCGACGGATTTTACGTCGCCACTCCGTCGCTAACCTCAGTTTCTCCAGTTAGCGACGGACTATCCGTCGCTGAGTGGTCGCCAGTCCATCGCTAACTGCTAATTTTTGAAAAAAAAATACTACAAACAGACTCTTTCCTGTTTATACAACACATCCAACACAATATCAAACATGCAAAATATCCATATACAACACCATATATCCATATCCAACACGAATATCCAACGTATCCAATATCCAATACCATATATCCATATGCAAAATATCCATATCCGACACCAATATCCAACGTATCCAATATCCAACAAAATATTACCAACACAATATATCCAATATCCAACATTAAATTATCCAAACATAAAAAAATATCCGAACATACAATGTATCCAAATGTCTACAAAACCAACAACATAAACAAAATCAAACCCCGTCCGTCGGATCGTCTCGTGCTCGTGCCGCCGCATCCGCTTTGCGTATGTACTCCTCCACCGTGTGTGCCGGCACTTGGGACAAGACATGGTCTGGAAGCGCGCATAGCTGCTCTGGCGACATCATGTCAAGGAGCATCAAGATGGTGTTATCCGATACGATACGGGCGTCCGCAGAGCGGTTAAACGAAAGTCGTCCGGGGGAAGACTGACCAGGTCGATCCGAAGCACCGGCAGCAGCAGTAGACGGACCGGGAGCAGACGGGCCGGGAGCAGACGGACCGGGAGCAGACGGATAGCGCCCCAACACTATCGCCCGCAAATCTGACACCGCGGAGGTCAGAGTCGCAAGCTGCGCCCTCACATCGTCAACCGGGGGCGCTGGGGGAGGCGGAGGCGGTGGATATCTCGGGGACGGCTGCAACGAGGGCGCCATGGAACCTAAGCCGTAGACGCGCCCTTTCCTAACGCCGCCGACGGATTCTACGAACACGTCGTCGTAGCGAGCGGCCATAGAAGAGTGCGTCTGGGTGGGCGTCATTTCGCCGACATTCTCGGAAGGGGGCTCGATCTCAAGCCGACTAAGTGCCTCACAATACGCAGCCTATCCAATGAATGTGTTTATACTATAAGTTTTCCTAAGTTATAATCTAAATCCTATGTTTCCCTAAGTTATAGTCTGAATCCTAAGTTTATCTAATTAACTTAACAATAATTATATTTCTAACATAAATCTCATAAACGTAAGTACTTACATCAGTCTCCTCGGCCCTCGCGTCGACGAAGCTCCCGTCCTTCCGCCTCTTGTGCGTATGCACGAATACATCGTGAGCGGTGACCGTCTCCGCCTCTTTCCCCTGCTTCACCGCCCGTTGGGCCTGCATACGTAGAATTTAATTAACTTCGTATATTAACAGTACGAAATTAAATAATAGAATGAATTTGAATTTGCGCTATCTCACCAAATCTGTACGCGTCGATGCGTGGGGCCTTGATCCCCCCGTATGCAGACCCGCGACCTGTCGATTAGCCTTAGCTTTCTCCGATTTCAGCTTGAACTGCGGAGTATCCATCTTCTCCAACATCTGCTCATAGTACTCCCGCCCGGATCCAGTCCTTCCTCGTATGCGCCGTACGAAGGTCGTACACCGCATCCCGTATCTTCTTCCCGGCGATGGCTTTGTAGGTCCTGCGGATCGCCTTCTCGCGATGGGGGGCCACCAGAACGTCCTCTGACATACAAATTCAAATATCACGTAATAAAAAATTTAATGATTTAAAGAATAATTAATAATTCACCGACGGATTTATACCCTCATCTCGTCGAGCCAGACGTACTTCATGTCCTGAGGCACCTCAGAAAAATTGAGGTAGGGGCCATGGTAGTTATCCCGGATAATGCGCCCTAGAATTCGGGCAGAATCCCACGGAAAAAACCTATAAAGAAGCAACGACTGGATTATTAACTTGAATAAATGAAATAAATTTAATAAATTAACTTAAATTTACTTACGATTCACCAGCGGGCGATAGCTCTCGTCGGAACTCGCCCACCAGCCTCTCTGGTGGCGTCGGGGGATCCGCGGGTCCGCGCACGTACTCCCCGGTAACAGGATGAAACTGAATCCTGGGGTACTCCGAGGCCCACCCTGCAGTAACTGCTGGGCCCCCTGCTGCATCTGCTGCTGCATCCGCTGGTACATCCGGTGGCGGAACGGATCCGCTAGCGGATGGAGTCACAGGCCTCGACGACGATGTCGGTGGCACCGAGGAAGAATGACGGCGGGAAGAGCCTGTGTCCGGGCTCTCCAAATCGGGATCGGAGGTCACATCCGGGGAATGCGGCTGGCGACCACGACCGCTACCACCACGCCCACGCCCACGCCCACGACCACCACCACCACCACCACCGCCGCCGCCGCCGCCACCTGCCACGACCACGGCCAGCACCACCAGTACGGGTGCTCGCAACCATGCCCTGTAAATAGAACACATAAACAAAATACCGACAACATAGATTTATAAATGAATATAAAACTAAACATATCCATACCAGCAGCAGGGCGATGAGTGCCGCCCAGACGAGTAGGCCTAGGAGTGCCATCTGCAAAAAGAAACTCATACAATAATACGCAAATATCCCAAACTGAAATAAATATTACAATCAGAAGTGAAGTACAAATAAAAGCTAGAAACACAAAATCTGATAAAATCACGCACCAATACAACAAAGTACAATTCTTGTAACTTTTGATGAAAGGGCATCTTGTGTTCCACTAGACTTGTAATTGTAAATCCAAATGTAATAGGGTAATTTAGGATTCGAGACTAGATATTGGGTGCTTCAAGATACAACTAAAATATAGCGATATTTAATCATCGTCATCGTCCTCTTCCTCGGCCTCGGCCTCATCATCATCATCATCCTCATCGTCGAATTCATCTGTATCCTCATCCTCATCCTCATAAAGTTCTTCTTCTTCTTCTTCTTCTTCTTCTTCTTCTTCTTCAGTCTCAATACTTGGGACAAGACGCCTCTTTCTCCCCTGGTTGACATCTAAGTCTTGTATATCAACCTCTTCCTCCCCTCTATTTTCATCAGTAAGAGGTATATCAACCTCTAATTCAACATCCATGTCACAAGACTGTTGTCCCAAGTATTGGGGCTTTTCGATCTGGTCCTCTTGGTATGCTGGGTCTCCAACGTTGAATGTATTTCTAGATTTAATCTTGCATACTGTCCACCAGTCAAAGCGATCTCTACGACGCCTTGGGTAGCTTGTATAGTAGACTTGAACAGCCTGACTTGCTATCGCAAACGTGTCGGACCCTCTATACCTCCTGCGATGATTTATATCGACGAATCCAAATTGTTTATCGATTCTCCAACCGATATTTGGTGTCGTATCGAACCACTCACATTTGAACATAACAATATGCATATCAAATGGGGCACTATATTGTAATTCTACAATATCCCGAAGCACTCCATAATAGTCAAAGTTCGGCTCGTCGTCATAGATTGTGCCTCTTATGCAAACACCAGAATCCTTCGTACTGAAGCCGTCATTGAGAAATTCGGCATTTATAGGATGTTGAGTTGTCTTAAACTTGAAGCCATTAACGACATAGCCGGGCCAAGTCTTTGCATGCTTCTTCGGTCCTAATGACAAATAACGAATGCTCTCATTTGCGAGTGTACTTGGTTCAGCTAATAAAACCTGTAAACTTTAAATGTTTTAGTTGCATATATATATTTAAATGGTAGCCGCATAACATATTATCTCAGTTACTTACGTAATCTCGAAACCATGACGGAAAGGTAAAATCAACCTCTCTTTGAAGTCCCTCATCGGTAATATCGGGTGTCCATATTTTGACTTCATCTCTAAATACACTGTTAGAGAGAATAAAAATTAGTGTAGTCACTTACCTCACCAAATTAGAGATTATAACGAGGTGTAGTCACTTACTTCTCCAAATCTCTCACTTCTTGTATGTCACAATTTAACAAGACATATCGGTGAGCGGCATCATACTCATCGTCACTCAACCACCGTTTCTTACTAGCCCCAATAGGCTTGCCCCTTAAATTGAATATACCTCCTTCCTCAACGTCTTCGTCATTCCTTTGAGGTCTATTTCGATTTGTCTCAACATGAGTATCGAAATAAATGGAGCAAAAGTTTGACACCTCCTCGATAAGATATGCTTCGCATATCGAAGCCTCTATATGAGCCTTGTTGCCAACTTTCTTCTTTAGATGATGTAGATACCTAGAGAGACAAATTATCTTGAGAATTAACAATGAATTATAAAATCCACTTAAATTATATCGATTTTTATTTACCTTTCAAAGGGGTACATCCATCGATAATGAACAGATGCACCGACACGGGCTTCGTATGCTAGATGAATCGGTAGATGCTCCATACTGTCGAAGAAACCCGGTGGAAATATTTTCTCTAACTTGCAAATTGTTAAGACAATCTTCTCCTCAAGTTGTATCATATGTTGCACCGTGAGCTTAGTTGAATAGATATCCCTGAAGAATGTAGACAGCTCGGCCAACGGAACCCATACAGCAGAAGACAACAACTCTCTCAACGCAATGGGCAGTAATCTTTCCATAAACACGTGGCAGTCGTGACTCTTCATTCCTGTTAGCTTGCGTTCATTGAGATCAACGCATCTAGACAAATTCGACACATAGCCGTCGGGAAATCTTAAAGTAGATATCCACTTGCAGATTATTAATCTATCTTCCTTGCTCAATGCGTATGGCACTATCGGCTTAGTTACTTGTCCACCAGCTCCCCTTTGTATCAAGTTTAGATTATGACGTTTGCATATCTCGGCCATGTCTTGTCTTGCTTTTGGATTGTCCTTCGTCTTTCCTTTAATATCCATAACGGTATTGAAGACATTATCGAACACATTCTTTTCGATATGCATGACATCAAGATTATGCCTAATAAGATTATCTTTCCAATAAGGCAAGTCCCAGAAGATACTCCGTTTGGTCTAGTTATGGCTTTGTCCGAACCCCTCGACACGATTGTTCGATGGATCTTCCATTGCGGTGGGCAATTCCTTTACATCTTCCCAAATATCGTATCCCGACAATCTGGCAGGAGGTTCAAAAATTTTGTTTTCCATATCTGAACGCGTCCTTGTTCTTTCGCCAAGGATGTCTCGTTGGCAGAAATTGACGGTGACAGTCAAAGAAAGAAGTTTTTCCTCCATGTCTAAGGCGGAACGCCTTACTATTTTCCATACATATCGGACAAGACATGTTGCCGTGCGTACTCCATCCCGACAGCATACCGTATGCTGGAAAATCATTGATTGTCCACATGAGTGAAGCTCTCATCTGAAAGTTTTGTTTTCTGGAAATATCATAGGTCGTGACGCTGATCTCCCACAACTGTTTCAGCTCATCCACCAACGGCTGTAAATATATATCGATGTTCTTTGTCGGATTTTTAGGACCGGGTATGATAGCTGTCAAGAACATATAAGGAGTCTTCATACACATCCATGGTGGCAGATTGTAAGGGGTAAGAATGACCGGCCAGCATGAGTATTGAGATTCCGACTGTCCGAAAGGGGCGAAGCCATCAGAACATAGCGCCAGGCGTACATTTCTAGGCTCTGCAGCAAAATCTGGATGACACAAATCAAAATATTTCCACGCCTCCCCATCCGAAGGATGTGACAATTCTCCTTCGTCCTTTATGCGATCTTCACTGTGCCATGTCATGTGTTCTGCTGTATTCAGAGACATATACATCCTCTGTAAGCGCTTCATGATCGACAAGTAATGCATATACTTGTAAGGACGTCATTTTCTAGTTGACTTTCCTTTTCCCTGTAAAGTCTTGTAACGATCCGCATTACAGAACCAACAACTTTCTAATACGCAATTCTCTTTGTAATACAACATGCATCCGTTGCGACAGCAATCTATCTTCTCGTACCCCAGTCCCAGTTGTCGGACCATCATCTTTGACTTGTAGAAGTTTCTTGGGAGCTCTTTTGATTCCTTCGGTAATACCTCATTAGTTAATTGTGTGATCCGATCATAGCAAGCTTGTGGCAAGTTAAAATCAGACTTTATGTTCAACAACCGCATCGTCACTGACAGTGCGGAATGAGTCTCACAACCAGTATATAGAGGAGTATCTGCGTCCTTAAACATATCATAGAACTCCTTTGCCTCGGGATTAGGATCCTCCGGATCAAAATTAGGCCCTGCCGCAGCATACACCATATCTCGTGCAAGGTTCTGCATGTCTCCATAATCCACAGAGCATCCGTCGTCTTCGAGGACATCCGTTGCAGCATTATCATCAAAAGCATAAGTACCAGCTTCTGTAGCCTGTCTTTCTGAATATAATTCATCTTGCGATGACCACAGGCCGTAATCACGTACGAAACCCTTACGGGTCAAATGATCTCTCACAGTCATCACTTCTTCGAAACGTCTATTGTGACAATTAACACATGGACACATGATTTTGTTATCGTCCATGTACTGAGTTTTGCTCATGGCATACTTAAGAAATACTTCCACACCTGCCTGAAAATCGTCACTCACACCAATTCTGCTCTCGTGTTGTCGTTTGTACATCCATGTACGATCAACAAAGTAACGATTCATGCTCGATTTAATGTGAATATCTGTATCGTAAGACAAACTAAACATAAGAATTAATAGCCCGATACCGATACTCATATCGTAAGAAAAACTAAACTTGTGGATAATACGCTAGGCCTACGACGAGGCTACTTAGTATCATAATCTAACATAATTAGTATATAATCATGTAACTGGTGGATCCGCTAGCTAGTAAGCCGAATGTACTTAATATCAGAGAGTATCAGATTAGTATCAGTATATGTTAGGTAGACCGTATCAAACGCATATCGGAATAGTATGCCGAATAGGAGGCCGAGATAGTCGAATGAGAAGAAGGGAAGAAAGGAGGAGCAGATGGATCCAGAGCCATGGTGGAGGAGGAGAAGTAACATGAGAGCAGTTTCCGCCGTAACATCTCCTGGCTCTGCTGGCAACTGAAGTCCAGATGCTACAAAGGACGATCCTTCGCTGAAATCGACTACAACTCCCATCAGTTCAAGTTCATTCCTATATGAGTATATTCCAATGCCATAGAGGAAGGTCAACAAACTGATGGCTTCTATGGCATTGGAATCTACTCATATAGGAATGAACTTGAACTGATGGGTGTTGTAGTCGATTTCAGCGAAGGATCGTCCTTTGTAGCATCTGGACTTCAGTTGCCAGCAGAGCCAGGAGATGTTACGGCGAAAACTGCTCTCATGTTACTTCTCCTCCTCCACCATGGCTCTGGACCCATCTGCTCCTCCCTTCTTCCCTTCTTCTCATTCGACTATCTCGGCCTCCTATTCGGCCTACTATTCCGATACCGATACTTTGAACCTTGATCTTAACCCAAACCTATATACTACTCTACACTAGGATCTAGTAACCATATACTACTCTACACATTAGCTACGTAGTCATACTCTAAAATAAGGTAAACTATTTACCCACACATTAAAACCAACCCAATCAAATCTTAGGCAAACTATTCATATGATATCAATCGAAATACAAATAGGTCAACTAGGCTAGTTCTAGGTCAAATTAGGAGTCCAAGTCAACTCTGTCAAAACTAACCTTAATTAGGCTAAACTTCTACCTTAGCTAATCAAATATATATACTAGACTTCACGACGTGTGTCTGTGTATATATATATATATATATATATATTATTAATAAATTACTTAAAATTCTGCCTATATATATATATATATATATATATATATATATATATATATATGTCTGTGTGTGTGTGTATCCGTGTGTGTGTCCGTGTGTGTGTGTGTCTGTGTGTGTGTGTCCGTGTGTGTGTATGTCCGTGTGTGTGTGTGTGTCCGTGTGTGTGTGTGCGTGTCTATGGGAGAGGAGGAGGACTCCTGCGCGGGGACTCCAGAGTCCCTCCTACGCCCCATGCCCCGACCCCCCCCCCAACCATGCCCGACCCCCCCAACCCCTGCCCGACCCCCTCTCCCACCCCCTGCCCCCCCTGCCCCGACCCCCTCCAACCCTGCCCGACCCCCCAACCCCTGCCCGACCCCCTCTCCCACCCCCCTGCCCCCCCTGCCCCGACCCCCCCCCCCCCCCAACCCCTGCCCGACCCTCCCCCAACCCCTGCCCGACCCCCTCTCCCACCCCCTGCCCAGACCACCCCCCACCCCTGCCCGACCCCCTTCCGACCCCCCCTGCCCCCTCTCCCACCCCACCCTTGCCCCGACCACCCCACCCCCTACCCGAACCCCCCTGCCCAGACCACCCCCACCCCTGCCCGACCCCCTCCCCGACCCCCCTGCCCCCGACCACACTCCACCCTTGCCCCGACCACCCCACCTCGTACCCGAAACCACCCTGCCCCACACCCTCTCCGACCACTACGACAGCCCCCCAACCCCCCAAATCGTAAAAGAGAGAGAGAGAAGAGAAGAGAGAGAGAGGGAGATAGAGAGAGGGGGGGGGAGAGAGCATACCTTAGAGAGAGAGAGGGAGATCGGGTCGGAGAGAGCGAGATCGTCGGAGAGAGGGAGAGGGAAGAGAGAGAGTGTTTTGGGGGGGAATGAAAATTTCCCTCCCGTCGGTTCAATTTAAGTTAGGGTACAGAAATTAGCGACGGAGTAGCGACGGAATTATTCTGTCGCTAAGTAGTCAGTAAATCTCGCGCCAGAGTAGCGACGGATTATTCCGTCGCTAAGTCGTCAGTCAAATCTCGCGCCAATATTTTAGGCTTTTGCCGCCAAAATATGCGACGTTATAGCGACGGATATAAAACCGTCGCTACTTGGCCGACGACCTATTGACGGCGTAGCGACTATGGACATAAAAAATAAAAAAAATTGTCCACTGCTTTCCGTCGGTATTTCGTCATAAATCCGTCGGTGATCCGACGGTAATAGCGACGGAAAATTTCCGTCGCTAAATGGCCGTCGGTAAATCCATGTATTTTGGTAGTGAACCAAACTTGGCATGCATGACCAGAATTTCGATCCGGACCTGTTGGCGCAAGTTTCGTCTCGATTTGACGACTGTACACGAAGTTATGAACAAGTTTGTAAAACGCCGATACGGGGTATCTCGACGGATACACGTTGTTTTCGTCGCGCACATGACGAAACTGAGTTCCGTCAGTTCCCACACGTCCGCGACATCGATACGCGCCTTTCGATGTGTATAGTGCGCGACTACGTCGCCCGGTTGGTCGGGGCGCACGTCGTATCGGAGAATGTTCTCTAAAATCTACTATTTTGAAAACAGTTTTCACACAAGTTTAACACGAATTTAATTCTTGCATAGAAATCTAAATACCGATCTACCAGTTACGTTTTAGTCTCGGTTATGTTGTCTTCACACGTGTTCAATTAGTTTTACAAAACTGTCGAAGAATCGCCAAAATTTGGCTTCCAAATATGGGTTTGGGACTGCTTTCTTTCTGTTTTTCCTCGAGTTTTTCTCGAGAATTGGGTTCGAAATACCGAGCGATATATGGGGTTTTGCTCGATTCTACCAGAAAGGGTTTTGAGGGGGTTATATTGTCTACGCGAAGCATTCGATAGATCGAATTTTCGTTGGATAGAATCAAAAATATTTGGATTTGAAATCGGGTACCTAGGTTCTTCGAAAATAGAGTATTCTCTGTTTACTGTCGACTCCGAGCGGTTGGATGGCGATCCGAACGTCGACGACGGTGGGCAGGAGATCGACGGTGAGCGCGGGGTGTGTTGGAAGGTTGGCGGCCTTGGGTCGAGAGGTTTTTGATTATGAGAGGGGGTTAGGGTTTAATTAGATGAGCGGTTGAATATATATACTGCCGCCTCTCTTATTCCGAATAGGAATAAGCTTAGGGGCTCGGGTGCTAATATGCAGCTGTGCTGCAATTGGGTGGTTGGTATTAGGAAAAATGGGGGTCGGGTTTCCAAGGGTTGCAACTGCTGCTGCTGTCAAGAGTTGGTTTCGGTTTTTAGGGGGGTCGGGCCCCCCTCCCCCCGCAGCTGCTGCTGCCAATGGTTGGGCGGTTCGGCCACCCCACTGCTTTTTTTTATAACTAATAACTATATATAATATATAATATATATATATAATATATATATATATATATATATATATATAATGTAAATATACATATATCAAATGTAAATATATATCTTTTAAGCAAGCAATAAATTTCCAAAATTTACCAATAAATTCCTAGAAGTCCAAAAATTTTTATATACCATATTTAATAAAAATATTAACAAGTACACATATAATATATACACACATGAATTTATATCTACTAATAAGATAGTATCAATAATTTCATAATTAATAAAATGCATAACAAGATTAAAAATATTCAATTGAAATATGGGGGTTTACATCCTACCCAACTTAAAGAAAATTTCGTCCTCGAAATTAAACTAAGGTCGGAGGATCAAATGCAATGCAAGAAGGAAAAAAAATATTAGCAACTTAAAATTCAAGACATACCTCCATTTTCGAACAAATACGAGTAGCGATTTCGGATATCGTCCTCGCGCTCCCAAGTAGACTCCCCTGGCGAGTGATGCTTCCATGCCACGCGAACCAATGGAATAGATTGGTTCTGCAACACCTTCACTCGGCGATCGAGGATACCTACTGGTTGCTCTTCGTACGACAAACTTGGTCCAACTGTAATCTCGGAGTGATCAAGCACATGATTGTTGTCTGCCACGTACCTCCTCAACTGAGATACATAGAATACGTCATGCACTCCCTCTAGCGACGGTGGCAATGCCAATCTGTAGGCAACCTCTCCAACATGTTCCAAGACATCGAAAGGGCCGATGTACCTTAGACTCAACTTGCCACGTCTCCGAATCGAATCGTGCCTCTAGTGGGGATATCTTCAAGAACACATGGGCACCCTCTTTGAACTCCAAGGGTCGACGACGATTATCTGCCCACTGCTTCTGACGATCCTACGCTGCTCGCAGGTGATCCTGAATCTTCTTCACTGTCTCCACTGTGCTTAAGACCAACTCGGGACCCAATAGCTGTCGCTCCTCTGTCGCTCCAACAAACAGGAGACCGACACTTCCTACCATACAATGCTTCAAACGGAGCCATTTGAATGCTCGCTTGATAGCTATTGTTGTAGGAAAACTCAACAAGATGGAGATGGTCCTCCCACGAACCGCCAAAATCAAGCATGCACGCTCTCAACATATCCTCTAGCGTCTGTATGGTACGCTCTGACTGGCCGTCTGTCTGCAGATGGTATGATGTGCTAAACTTCAATCGAGTGCCCAAACTCTTGTATGCTCCTCCAAAAGTGCGAGGTAAATCTCGAGTCACGGTCCGACACAATACTAACAGGCACACCATGCAATCTCACAATCTGTTCCATACATCTCTGCCAATACCTCTGTCGACTGGCCCACTCTAAAAGGTAAGAAATGGGCTGACTTCGTAAGTCTATCAACAATTACCCATACTGCGTCACGTCTCCTAGGGCTCCGAGGAAAACCCGTGACGAAATCTATAGTAATGTGCTCCCACTTCCACTCGGAAATGGGTAGCGGCTGCAATAATCCGGCCGTCCTCTAGTGCTCCGCCTTAACTTGTTGACATACCAAACACTTGGCAACGAAACGAGCTATCTCTCGCTTCATTCCATGCCACCAATAATACTGTCGTAAGTCACGATACATCTTGGTCCCTCCGGGATGAATGGAGTATGCCGAACTGTGAGCTTCGGCCATCAGCTCCTGCCGTAGATCTCTATTGGGTACATAAATGCGATCACCACATCGCAGTGTCCCATCTGAGTGGATCCTCAAACCTGTCTGCTCTCCTACTTCAGTTCTCTCTTTCAGCCGTTGAAATCTAGCATCATTAGGCAATGCTGCCTTGATGCGCTCTACCAATGATGATTGCACTTGAAGGGCTAATACGCCGTCTGCGCCAGGCAATACTACCTCAATACCAAGCTGCTCCAAGTCTTTAATAATTCCTTCTGTGTAGTCAAAAAGTGTGCCATGGGCTTACGGCTTAATGCGTCTGCCACGACATTAGCCTTGCCCGGATGATAATGAAGCTCGATCTCATAATCCTTCATCAACCAACCAACGTCGCTGTCGCATATTCAACTCCTTTTGTGTGAACATGTACATGAGGCTTTTATGATCAGTGTAGATATCAACCTTCTCGCCGTACAAGTAGTGTCTCCATAGCTTCAAAGCAAAGATAACCGCTGCGAGCTCTAGATCGTGGGTCGAATAATTTTCTCGTGCACTCTCAACTGTCGTGATACATATGCTACTACCCGACCGTGCTACATCAATACACATCATAATCCCTTCCCGGATGCGTCGCTGTAGATCACAAATCCTCCTGGGCCCGATGGTAGTGTCAAGATCGGTGCTGTGGTCAATCGCTTTTCAACTCGTCAAAAGTGGCTTGACACTCGTCTGTCCATACAAACTCCTGATCCTTGCAAGTTAATCGAGTCATAGGCCCCGCTATTCGAGAGAAATCTTCCATGAACCGTCGTAGTAACCCGCAAGTCCGAGAAAACTTCTCACTTCAGAAGCTGTTGTGGGAGCGGGCCATGATTTGACTGCTGTGATCTTCTCTGGGTCTACTGATATACCATCGCCCGTAACAATATGACCAAGAAATGATACTTCCTTGAGAAAGAAATCACACTTGCTAAGCTTCACGAAAAGTCGCTCATTCCTCAATGTTCCCAAAACTATCCGTAGATGCTGCTCGTGCTCCTCTTGACTCTTGGAGTAAATCAAGATATCGTCTATAAAGACTACTACAAACTTGTCCAAGTATTGGTGGACTTGTTCATTAAATTCATGAAAACTGCGAGAGCATTGGTCAAACCGAAAGGTATGACCAAGAACTCGTAGTGTCCATACCTCGATCGAAAGGCCGTATTTACAATATCTTCCTTCTGAACCTTCAACTGGTGATAGCCTGATCGTAAGTCAATCTTGGAGAATACTTTTGCTCCACTCAGTTGATCGAATAGATCGTCTATACGTGGCAAGGGATACTTGTTCTTCACCGTCACTGCATTCAATGCTCTGTAGTCGATGCACATGCACACTGTCCCATCTTTCTTAGGCACAAAAAGAACGGGTGCTCCCTATGGTGACGCACTGACACGAATAAATTCCTTCTCTAATAAGTCATCAATCTGCGTCTTCATCTCTACCAACTCCTTGGGTGCCAGACGATATACTCGAGATGAAATAGGCTCGGCTCCGAGAATAAGCTCAATAGAAAACTCAATATCTCGGTCAGGTGGTAGTCCTGGCAACTCCTCGGGGAATACATCCTCGAACTCGATGAGAATAGGGTGCTGAAGGGTGTCATACATCATCATGTGAGTTCCCGATGTGGGTGTATCACAACTATTTCCGTCTTCTTTGGTGAACTCCAACTCTGCCACATTCGAGGGGTCTAAAGATAATACTGCTCCTATAGCAGTCTATGAGAGCGAAATGCTGGCTCAACCAGTCCATTCCGAGAACCACATCAAACGTCGGCATAGGGAATACAAGAAGTCGTGCCATCATCTCTCTACCATTTATCACTACAGGACAAAGTCTACAAACACCACTAACCGGTACAACTCCTCCTCCAGTGAGGATTTTAACATTCTTAGCTAAAGGTGTGATGGGAATGCTGTGTCTAGTGGCAAAACTAGTGGCTATAAATGAATGTGTGGCTCCAGTATCAAATAATATAATAGCAGGAAAAGATACAACTAGAACCATACCTGATATAACCTCTGCCTCTGTCTCTATATCCTCAACAGCAAGTGAGAATACCTGCCAATAATTCTGTCCCGGGCCCTGAGCTCTGGCCTTGTTGTACTGTACGCCTTGGGGAGGCAATGGTGGACGAGGTGCTCCTGCTACGGGCCGTGGTGCTGGAAGAGCTGGGGCTGTGGGTCTTGGGTTCTACCGAGCTTGTACTATTGTATGTTGCTCCGGACAGTCCTTAAGTATGTGCTGATTGGATCCATATCTCAAGCATAATCCAAGGCGAGTCCTGCAGTCATTCTAGAGATGTCCCTGGTTTCCGCAGTAATAGCAAACGGGCTTCTGATAAGGTGAGGGCCTCTGCTGGAACTGTCCTGTGGCCCTCCTAATAGGTCCACTCTGAGTGGTTCGGGCTGGTGTAACTGCTGGGGTATGGCGCCTCGATCTCTGCTGCTGTTCCTTGCGAAGATCTCCTGAGCACGAGCTTCTTCCAAGATAGCTGAATGGAAGACTCGAGACTGGGTAGTCGTATAAGACTTGAGCTCTGGTGCAAGCCCTGGTGAAATCTCCTTGCCTTTTCTAACTCTGTCGGAATCAATCCCGCACCAAATCGACTCAGGTGATTGAATTCCGAGTCATACTCATCAACTGTCATATTCCCTTGCTTCAAACGAAGGAACTGGTCGTAGAGACCATCTCTGACATGAATAGAAAAGAATCTCTCATAAAATGCATCATAGAACTGCTTCCAGGTGATTCCAGTGCCTAATCGTCTCTCTTCCGCCTTCCACCAGTGGTGAGCATTGTCTTCTAACAGTAGGTCCACTGCTGTCATCCAATCTCGAGCTGGCAACTGGGATGCCTTCAGTAGCTTTTCGGTACTAATAAGCCACTGTGACACCTCTAATGGCTTCTCCGTCCCTCTAAAGGCCTTGGGGTTCATATCTGTGAAATTCTTGATAGAGGCTTCATAGGGATACAGAGCCGGCGCTGGTACTGGTGCTAGAGGTGGTGGTGGAGGTCTAGCCATAGCTGCCATCATCGTTTGTCTCATCAGCTCAGTCTGCTGCCACTGAGCCTGCATCATGGTATACATAAACTGAGTAGTAGGGCTCCCATCAGTCGGTGGTGGAGGCATCTGAGGTCCCGACTGTGGAGGAAACTGCTGAGGGAATGGGGTGGAGGAGGCAGTGGTACATTCCCTCCTGGTAGCATGGTAGTAGTCTGTCCAGCCTGGCTGCCTGGGGGTGCTGCGACCTCTGGGTACTCCTTCGTCGGTGTCGTAGTAAGGTGCGACAGTCCTGACTTGTAGGGTGTCGCTGGAGTCATGGGAGGATTCTGTCCCTCCGGAGTAGTCTTCTCACCAGATGTAAGGGCCAAGGCAGAAGTGCGTCCGCTTCGTAGATTCATACTGTTGGCACGAGGAAGATAAGTTGATATTAGGAAAG
>JANAVB010028381.1:0-42869 GCA_029216955.1 Iris pallida
AGAATAATAATATAAAATCAACTTGAGTAGTGATGATACAATCGTTGGACGAAGACAAAGTCCACTACCAACTAATTTAAATAAGGAATAATTGTACAAGAAAATGATTGAAGGAGATGACGATCCAAAAAGCAACATCTCGAAGAATAGAGCGCAAGTCATGGCCTTAGCTAGAGCACCTGCAGAAATCATAAGACACACCAGAAGAGATAACCAGGTCCTCAGAGGGACGTAACAAGACACATAATATCATGCCAATAAACTGAATAATAAAGCTCAACAGAAAAGTATGCATGAATAAAGGTTCATAACCATTCTATGTGGAATGCACTTTAGAGGATAACGTTCTACGCAGAGGCTGTAACGGATTCACGCAAGCAAGTAATAGAGAGTGGCCGTCAAGTAGCGCTCATACGAGACGCTATCGGCCCTGGGCAGAAGGTAGTGCTCATAAGAGTCACCCTCGGCCCAAAATGTGTGTAAAAATAAATGTAGCCCCTAATAACTGTCCCCTCCCCCCAATGATACTATACATGTGTCGACTCCACGACATTGTTTAATCCTTAATAACTGCCAAGTCTTCTACACAATCTATTGGCAATTTTATCCTAACGCACGGCCTGTACGCACCAATGATCAGTCAGCACGCAAGTCCGCATCTATATGTGGCTCACAACTCACATACAATCCGTGGCACATCGTGACAGTTTATGAGATGCACTAAACCTACGGTGGTCCCTTAACTCTAAGCCAATTGCATAAAGTATAATAATTTACATCTATATATAGTTTTGAAAGAACAACATAAAGAAAAAGCATGCATGATATTGAGCAAAAAATTAAACAATAAAGGCAAGGTGTCTTGCCTGGTGTGTCTCCTGGTGGTGCGATGTTCTGTCATATTCCAATAGTCCAATAGCCATGGTCGACGTGTAGGGTCCGAGGTCGCGAGAAAATAGGCAAGCATGATTAGTTATGAGTAATGAGGATAATTGGAAGAACAAATTCTTAGAAAATAATTATATTATATTATTATTTTTTTACTTGTAAAAATTCATTTACGAAAATACTCAAAAATATTTACATATAATAATTTTGAAATATTGTATAGATATTGTATAAATCGGTAATGACTAGTTTTTAGCAATGTTTTGGAATATAACATCTAAAAACGATTTAGGACTAAAATGTACTCAAAATATCATAGAAATAAAAATCACACCCTTAGGATTTTAAACCAATTTTTGAAATATAGAACTAGGCTTTAGCCATAATATTTATAATTTTTAGAAAATAGTAGGATAGCCTCAAATAAAATTTTAATAACAATAATAGTAATAACCTAAGTATAACTATGATAAACTAATTATAATAATGATGATATTGTTAGTAATAATAATACTGATAATAATAATGTTAGATAATAATATTAGATAACAAAGAATAATAGTTGATAATAATAATAATAATAATAATAATAATAATAATAATAATAATAATATAATAATATATAATAATGAAAAGAATAATACTAATAATTCTTAATCAAACTTTACAGCTCATAATAACAATAATAATAATATAATATAATAATAAATACCAACAGCTCATCTCTCCCAATAAATTCAGTGAGAGTGAGCCATGGAGTTCGAGAGGAGAGAGAGAGAAGGAGTAGGGAGAGGGAAAGAAGAGCTCATTCGAGGTTTCGATGGGCGGAGGTCGGAGGGGCCGGGGCCGACTCGGTCGGCGGAGACGCGGCGGTCTTTTGGGCGCCGGCGGCTGCGTGGTTTGGGGCGACGCCCCCCGATCGGCGAAAACGATCGGCGGATCGGCGAATGGACGGAGATGCGGCGGCGGATCGGCGGGGCGGACGACGGTAGTTCTCCACGAAGGCTCGGCCGGCGCGCGGAGGTTAGGGCACGCGGTCGGCCGGCGGAGGTTAGGGCACGCGGTCGGCCGGCGGAGGTTAGGGCACTCGGTCGGCCGGCGGCTACTCCGGAGGAGGAAGCCGGCCCGAGTCGCACGACGAAGGAACACCGATGGATGGCGGAGCAGCTCCTGGTGCGGCGCTGGCCGCGACGGAGGGGCGACGCGGAGGAAGAGGCGTCCAGCTGAGGAGCGACCAGCGGGCTCGTGTAGACGCGCACGGATGCGGCTCTGGCGGAGCTCACGGGGAGATGCGACGCTAAGGGGGTTTGCGAAGGAGGAGTCACTGGCCGGGGTCCGGCGCAACGGCGAGGTTGGTTACTTCTTCCTCTTCCTTTCTGTGGTTTTGTCTTTGGGGAAAAATTGGTGATGATGACGACGACGTGGGTACGGGTGTGCCACGGCGGTAGCTGCTGTGGATGGTTGGTGGTGTCCGGAAGGAAGAGTGTAAGTTGGTGGTTTGGTCGAAGGGGATGGAGTCGATGGAGGTGGTTGTGCTAGTAGTAGGTTTTAGGGTTGGGATAGGAAGAATTTGTGTCGGGGATGAGTTGCGTTGTGTCGAGAGTGTTCGACAAGGGTCGGATTGTCGGCCTTGGGTCGAAAAATAATGTATCTGTAAAAATATAGTAGAAAGGGAAAGGAGGGCACCGACACTGTTCGGAGGGGGCCGGGGCCGACTCGGTCGGCGGAGACGCGGCGGTCTTTTGGGCGCAGGCGGCTGCGTGGTTTGGGGCCACGCGCCTCGAGCGGCGAAAACGATCGACGGATCGGCGAATGGATGGAGATGCGGCGGCGGATCGGCGGGCGGACGACGGTGGTTCTTCACGAAGGCTCGGCCGGCGCGCGGAGGTTAGGGCACGCGGTCGACCGACGGAGGTTAGGGCACGCGGTTGGTCGGCGGATGTTAGGGCACGCGGTCGGCTGGCGGCTACTCCGGACGAAGCATAGGAAGCCGGCCCGAGTCGCACGGCGGAGGAACACCGGTGGATGGCGGAGCAGCTCCTGGTGTGGCGCTGGCCGCGGTGGAGGGGCGCCGCAGAGGAAGAGGCGTCCAGCTGAGGAGCGACTAGCGGGTCGTGTAGACGCACACGAATGTGGCTCCGGCGGAGCTCGTGGGGAGATGCGGCACTAAGGGGGTTTGCGAAGGAGGAGTCACTGGCCGGGGTCCGGCGCGACGGCGAGGTTGGTTACTTCTTCCTCTTCCTTTCTGTGGTTTTGTCTTTGGGGAAAAATTGGTGATGATGATGACGACGTGGGTGCGGGTGTGCCACGGTGGTGGCTGCTGTGGATGGTCGGTGGTGTCCGGGAGGAAGAGTGTAAGGTGGTGGTTTGGTCGAAGTGGATGGAGTCGATGGAGGTGGTTGTGGCAGTAGTAGGTTTTAGGGTTGGAATAGGAAGAATTTGTGTCGGGGATGAGTTGCGTTATGTCGAGAGTGTTCGACACGACGGGAGTGGAGGGTCGGATTGTCGGCCTTGGGTCGAAAAATAATGTATCTGTAAAAATATAGTGGAAAGGGAAAGGAGGGCACCGACACTGTAACGCCCCAGTCCCAAAATACGTAGGACTAAGTACGTGCCAGCTGTGTAACACCCCAGTCCCAAAATACTTAGGACTAGGTACGTATCCATGCCAGCTGTATACATATGAAATATACTCCAATATATGGAAACCTCGTATGAATACATAAGCTGTAAAATGCAGTAAACCAAGAGTAATCTAATCTCATCCACAAATGAAGAATAAAAGATATCGTATAATCAAATGCAATAAGTCGTTGTACAATACGTTGGGCGGAGACAGAGTCCACTACCAACTATCTCAAGTAAACGATACAAGAAGGAATAGATGAAATAACAAGACTAGCCAAGTGCAATCATCTTCGAAAGGATGGAGAAGATCATGGCCTCGACTAGAACACCTGCAATATCACAGAAGCACACACACCTGGAGAGATAACCAGGTCCTCAGAGGGACGTAACAAGATACAGGAAGAACATGCCATATGAACTGAATATAAATGCACCATAAAATAAAGATAAAGTAAAAGTGTCCAAACCATAACACGGCTCAATAAAACAGTAGGCTACTCCTACAACCAAACAAGGACAAGGTGTAACTTACTATTTTGCGATGTGACATTTTTCCATGCCATGATTGGAACATGAAATTTGCTAAGGGCTCCTAACCTTTCTAGTAGGAAATTTAGAAGACATATCGATGTATGGGCAGGTGAAGGCTGACTCCCCCAGGATAAGTAACAACTCACAATACGCACACGTCAAGTACCAATACTATCAGCCGGCATAATTCGAGGCTAGCGGCCTACGTGACCCATCAGTCCACATAGCTCGAGGCTAGTGACCCTCGCGACTCGACTACAGTAGTACGCAGTTACTACAGTTATTGGATTTGGGGTAGCCTATACATTTAACTGTCTTCTCTCTCCCAAGGTCACTAACAGAAGGTAGTTCGCTAAGACTAGGTCCATATGCAAAAAAAAGCAAGAAGGAAAAATAACTGAAATCAAAATAAAGTGAACTAAAAATAGCAAGTAATGGATCCAACTGTAGCTCTATTTTACTGAGGATTTTAGACTATACATAAAGGGTATTACACCATAAGACTATTGCATCTGATTATTATTTTTATTATTATTATTAAGAGTTATCAAGGTTATATAATATTAATATTGTGTCTGGTTATAAATAAATAATGATTATATTAATAGTATTATATTTTATCATGATATATATTATATATAGTATATAATATATCTATATTATAATATATATATATATAGATTAATATATTAAGTATAATATATATATTATATATATATATATATATATAATATGTGTTTGGTGTAATATATATATATATATATAATATATATCGATATATATATAGAAAATAGATATATATATATATAGTCATATCTATATATATATATATTATATATATATATATATATATATATATATATATATATATTAATATATGTGTTTGTGTATATATATATATATATATATATATATATATATATATATATATATATATATATATATATATATATTATATGTGTGTGTGTGTGTGTGTGTGTGTGTGTGTATAGAAATTAGTTTGTTATATGTGTGTAATAATATATATAGAAATATGGATATATATAGATAATTATACGTATACCTATATATATAAGTATGTGTGTTTATGTACATATATATATGTATGAATATATAAAGGAATATTTGTATACGTGTATATGTATATATATATAAATATATATATTGTATATGTGTAAGTGTATATAAGTATATACGTGTATGTGTATTTATATAAAATATATAAATATATATATGTTTTCATGTAAATAGGCATGTATATATATATTCATGTTTTATTGAGGTGTATACATACATACAAAAATATATAAATAAATACGTGTATATATATAATGGTATATATAAATAAATATTGTATACATATAGAGTAATACAAAGTTAGCATAGTTAGAAGCATAATTGATACTGTGAAAAGAAAAAAGAAATAGAAAAGAAATAGGAAAAAGAAGTGGAGGAGCCAAAGAATAACAAGCAGTAGCAGTCCCGAACTGTCACAACCACAGCAAACAGGCTAGAGCAGGCTCCAACCCGAGCAAATCAGTTCCCCACAGGCCCAAGTCAGCCCATAGGAAATATAGAGCAGAACCGAGCCTTGTTCTTAGTTTTCATTGTATATATGAATACTAAACACGGTCGAGACTCGAGAGGAATACTCGGAAACCATCAAACCCTAACACAAACGCCGCTCACCCCATGAACTCCTCTTCCCTGGGCGCACCCTCAGGCGCCGCGCGCGCGCCAGCACCACCGCGGGCGGCCAACGGACGGCCGACACGCGCGCGCGCATCGGAGAACAGAAACGACAGCAGCAGTCGTGCATGGAACACCCAACTTCGTACGAAGTTTTCTCCCTCCTCGGTCGACGAAACGTCGAACCGTTTGCTCAGGTACGACCACAACCAATACGTCTACCAATCCCTTCAACTAGATTAATTATTTTGCTTCGTGTACGACAAAACCGAATCCCAAAACCGAGAAAAATCTCGATTTCTGGAAGTTAGAAATTGCCCTGAAACGCCAAGTTGGCGGTCGATTTGCGACCAGAACATCGCAAGTTTTGGAAAAACCACTTGAACAGATTTCTAGACAACCTAACCAAAAGGGAAACGCTATTTTTAGAACAAATTCTGGTTGATTATTTGCTGTTTAAATTTAGGGTGAAGTTGCCGAAAAATATGTTTTCAAAACTTGAAAAACAATCGATACCACGTCCGTCCCGCCATTTCGGGCGACGTGGTCGCGAACCGAAAGGATCAAAAGCTGCGTAACAGCTTCGGGGTCGTGTGGGCTTTGACGGAATTCAAATTGGTCGCGTGTGCGCGACGAATTCGACGCGTATCCGTCGAAATCGCCCCGTATCCGTCCAATACAAATTCAGTCATAACTTTGTGCACGCTCGTCAGATCGAGACGAAACTTGCGCCAGCAGAACCGTATTATTTTTCTGGTCCTGTACAAGTTTGGTCCGATTCTGAGACCGTTAATAAGATCACCGTTTTGCGGGGCCCCACGGTTCAACGGGCGATTTTGTGCACGGCCCGCCGAAATCCAACTTTGGACTTACGGTTGGGTTCGTATCAAAAAATTGGATCCGTAGACATGTAGTTTGATGACTTTAGAGACCGTTTACTCTGGCACGCTTTTCGGTGCAAAGCGGGTCCAACGGCGGACACCGTTTTGATCCGAAATTACCGTTTTGCCCCTGTGTCCAGAATTGGACTTAAGGATAGGCAATCCTAGCTAATTGGACTATTCTGAGATCATTGGTATTGTCTATTTCAGCATCCGGAGACTGTTTTATGAGTTTTGACTATGGTGGCATTCTGAGTGGTTCAGGTTATTGGTTACACCAGCACAGGACCACAGGCGAGTACAGTTTATTGTCTGCATTTCGATATTGATTTTTACTATATTCATTGGTTGGTCATTGGTTATATGATTATTTTCTATTATAAGTTGAGTCGGGAATGAGAAGTACCAAGGATGTGTGATCCGACCATAGACAGTGCTTAGACATTGTAGACAGTGCTTATTTTCTGCAGTAGACATCGTAGACAATGTTTATTTTCTGCAAGTAGACATCGTAGACAGTGCTTATTTTCTGCAGTAGACATCGTAGACAGTGTTTATTTTTTGCAAGTAGACATCGTAGACAGTGCTTATTTTCATGCAAGTAGACATTGTAGACCGTGCGGTGTAGTGGCCCAGACTGATCACGCATCAAAGGTACTTCTAACGGTAGAAAGTATATTAGTCTATTTATTACTATTGATTTTCTCACGGCTTTACTGTCATTTTTAAAAACTCATGATTAATGCCTAACCTTTGTTTTTATAGTCATTTTCTTTATTTGAAATTGCATTCAGTGAATTGTGCTCGTTCCATTCCTGACTGGAAACCAACATTTTCAGGTTAGCCGCGGTTTCACTTAGCTTGGGGAGTGACGGAAATATTGACAAAAGCCTAGAGACCGGCTATATAGTTGAGTTGTAGTCATTCATCTATTTGTACAAGTTTATATTTTCTACAAATGTAAAACTTGTGATCTTTGTAAATTAAATTAATTATGTGAATGAGCAGTATTTGTGATTTTGATCTTCATGGCCGTGACAGCGTTCTACCGCCGACACTGCAGCGTAGGCTGGCTTGGACACGTCTCGTATCCGTTTAAAAAAAAACGGGTGCGGGTCGTGACAAGTTTTTGTGGTGGCCCATGCAGGCCAGTCTTCGCAAATCACGCGAACTCGTGATAGTACTTTAGTTAGTTGTACTATTGCGAGCCTGCGACTAGGAAATGCTCATTCACGAATTAAGAATTAATTTAATTTAAGAGAATGACTAGGACTAGGAGTCCCTTATACAAATTTACCGATGGGTAGTCTAGGTCATAAATTTTAGATGAGACTATTAATTTTGATAGTTTGTTAGATCCCCATAGGTACACAATTACCTCTTACGACACGATCCAATGTGGATAGATTATTCACTTGGTGAGACAGGACTTCATAGAAATAATGACCTAATATTGATAAATTGTGCGATTCCTCCCCTTGTCTGTTAGACATCATCCTCATGTCTTAGCCCAAATTACCTATTTAGTTCCTATTTTGCCCAAGAATTATTATTTTATATAATTTCTGATTATGTTATCCATATACGGACCTTGAGTTAGTTTCGATTCAAAGTTTTCCTCGATGTTTGAACACACATGGAATAGACATTAGAACGTTTGTGTATCTTTTTGTCTTCAGTTATTTCCCCCCCACTCAATCTTTTATTTTAAGGGTTGATAGGGCAAATACTTATGCCTTATTTCATAGTCAACTTGTTGAATCTCTAGAAGCTCAGGGATTTATTTACAGACATAGTTATGAGAATGTTAGTTAACTTATACCGGCAGGACAGCAGCGCACTGTCGCTATTTATTTAATTTTGGAGACTAGGGATTCACTGCAAGCAGCGCACTGGCGAGACACGGCCCCTAGAGTTGAAAGGAGATTAGGAAAATATTGATTATAGAATTTGCTAGAGATATGACTAGTGGTCCACTCTTGATCGTAGTTATCCTTGAGCCAATATTGGATAGAGTTAAGTAATGTTCGATTTGTATCATAACTGAGTTACGAAACCGAGGATTACCACAGCCCAATTTTACGGGCGAGGCATAATCTTCGGCGAAATGATTTCAGACGTGATTACAAGTTTATGGTACTATAGAGGATAGGATCGTGCCGTGTATGTCCCATAAGATTCAAAGCCAATAGTAGTGGAAGTTCTGTGAGATTGGGTAGCGGGTCTCCCGATCTAGCATTCCGTAGTCCTTGTGACCTATTAACGAGGATATTGATTGACGCTAATAGGTTTACCTAGAATATGAAATATAGAATTCCATAACCCATTAGTCGACCAAGTCCTTGTGAATAGAAGATAGTAGGATTGATTGTATAAGCAAGAAGGTAAGTTTTGATTCTCTCTCTAAACTCGAACTACTTGTGCCTTCTTTCAAAAATCTCGCATAATTGTATTCGACTATCTTAACAAACGCTGCTGTTACAGCTTAATTTTGCAAGCTCACTCTGTTCTCGAGCTTGATTCGAGGCATATGTTTAGTGGGGACGCCTACTAACATATTGTCTAATCAGAATCAGTGTATTATGGTCTGATCAACCATGATGCATTTGGTTCGCACTTTATTTAATTACCCTACGTGGATTGAGATGTAGATGTCTCTAAGATCTCATCCACGACTGCATTGACAATTCCTCTTGAATTATATATTCGCCCTTGAATCACGAAATTGTATTCAGTAACATCTCCCTTGAATCCTTATTGTTTTTGTCTTTCACCGATTTGAAAGACGAAAAACTCGTGATTGGTAGAGAGATACGGAGTATTCCCATGGCTATGTTGGTTGTATATACAAGTGTAGCTGCCATCGGCCAGCCCTGTGACTGGCTTGTCTTGAGATATTCGTCCCTTCTGCGACCCCAAACTTACTATCATGATCTTCTAGTCATTGAAGTCCGAGAATGATTAGGATCTTTCCCCTTGACCACATGCCAACCTAGGAGACTATCTATTCTCCAAAGACCAAATGTTGTGAGCCTCTAATCATTTGTTTGAAGCTTGCTTCAGCTAGAACCCTTGTGACAATAGTCCGGCAGGTTTGACCCCAATAAGAGAATCACGACTCAGTTGTTAGAAATCTTTTCATAGGAGATATGCCTTAGAGCTGGTTACCCCGTCGATAACCTTGTATACTATGAACGAGTAGATCATTCTATTTTATCAGCCATGTGTCATTATACACACTCGTTTTTTAATTATAGAGGAACGACCCTTGAATTGACTTATATCCACCGTATTCCATATGCCGTGCCTTAATCTTTATTCACAAAGTCGAGGTACAATACCCGGACTTTTGGAATTCTTCTAGTCTCATTATTCCTAAAACCCCTAGCTTCTAAGGTGGGTAGACTGTAAGCCTCCAAAAATTTTAGGATATGCGGGGATTTTCGATTGATTAGAATAACTTCCCTAGGATGATGAATAGTACCCTTGGACTCCCACTTTTCATTTAGATTATTTTGTGTCCCCGACCGTGTCATTAATATTCGGAGCACGAGGCCAGTTGTTACCTTCCAACAAAATTCATATGCAAGATCTAGACGAGTCCACCTTCATCTAAGTATATCATGTCCCACTCAAACCCGTCTTCTTGTACTCTATTTTTACGGTATGATTTTTAGGTTAAAAGGACTAGCTGTAACCCTTACCATAATACCGACTCCAATTAGAGACTCAACTTCGACCCAAACCATTCAACCCAACATATGATGGTGATCTACTTGAAACCCAATACGCACATATCACTAGTGTGCCATTTAATTGTGTTTTCTCGTGCTACTTAAACATAAAAGTCACGGAAGGCGCATCTTCAGGGCTTACAAAACCTTTTTACCAATCCGACTGCCCAACTAGCTCAACCCTTGGGTAGAAACCTATTCTAGGTTACCCTAAACTAGTAGACATAGTTATCCTGGGATCTTGTTCAGTTCATATAGATTGAAGTCCAAAGTTCATCCAACCAGCGATGGACGTCCAATCAAGAAATCCATTAAGACCCAGTACAACCCATCCGTACAAACCACCATTTTTGGAGTATATACAACCGAACTAACTGAGATAGGTCCCTACACCTACTAGGTAGTCTCCATCTCTTAGGATGTGAAGTCATTTGTAACCCTTATTCTAACTACCAAGAAGTTGCGATACGATCTTGTATTGTATTTTATCTCTTGCTTGTGTATTTAAATAATCACGGAATAGATCACAATCTTGGTTTCTCCAAATTCCGTTCTATTATGGAACCTTGTTTAGAATTACGAGAACGAAACTTCTGTATTGTACAGATTGCAAGCCCCTCTAAGAGACGAAATGTTCTTTGACTTAGCAATTGGACTAGAGTAGCCCATCTAGCAAATAAGACAATAAGTTCATAAATTTTCTTTCTATCTGCATCATTGGATACTCTCCACGGCTCTTGAAATTTCACATCCGCACTCGATTATTTTTCTTCTTATCTTTATGTCCTTCCTATTATAGAGTAACGACTGGTCATATTATTAGAATTTATCAATATCTCTTAGCTACTTGTATAGATTGTGCTTGTTGATTTTTGGGTTGCATGATAGATGGAAGAGGATTCTAGACACCATATGTCCTAGATACCCTTGGTAGAATTATTAGCCACTAGTTAGAAGGTTATAATATTCTGGTGACCATGTTTTAAGGAGTAGTGTGACCAAAGGTGGGTAGAAGCCCTCGGGATTTCATAATTACAAATGGCTAGAAAGGGCTATAAAATATTTTTGGGAGAAATTAAATTTGAAGAGATCAAGGTAATAGTTGATGGTGATTTCTTAAGGAATGATTAGGAATTAGAATTTCGAGGATAGCTCCCCTTTCCAAAATTGTAAATATTTTCATTATTAATTCATTTTTTATTTTAATGATGATTTTAGACTATACATAAAGGGTATATACACTATTAAAGATCTATTGCATCTTGATTATTATTTTTATTATTATTATTAAGTTATCAAGGTTATATAATATTAATATTTTATCGTGGTTATTAAATAAATAAATTATTTATTATTAATAGTTATTATTATTTATCAGATATATATATATATATATTTATATATATATATATATATATATATATATATATATATATATATATATATATATATTATATATATATATATATATATATATATATATATAATATGTGTTTGTGTATATAAATATATATGTATATATATATATATATATATATATATTTTTTTATATATATATATATACTATATATATATATATATATATATATATATATAATATTTTTTATATATATATATATATATATATATATATATATATATATATATATTGTGTGTGTGTGTATATGAAATTAGTTTGTTATAGTGTGTAAATAATATATATAGAAATATGGATATATATAGATAATTATAGACGTATACCTATATATATAAGTATGTGTGTTTATGTACATATATATATGTATGAATATATAAAGGAATATTCGTATACGTTGTATATGTATATATATATAACTATGTATATTGTACATGTGTAAGTGGTATAAGTATATACGTGTATGTGTATTTATATAAAATATATAAATATATATATGTTTTCATGTAAATAGGCATGTATATATATATATATATATATATATATATATATATATATAAAAAAAAAATATATATATATATATATATATATATATATATATTCATGTTTTATTGAGGTGTATACATACATACCAAAAATATATAAATAAATACGTGCATATATATAATGGTATATATAAATAAATATTGTATACATATAGAGTAATACAAAGTTAGCATAGTTAGAAGCATAATTTACTATGAAAAGAAAAAGAAATAGAAAAGAAATAGGAAAAAGAAGTGGAGCCAAAGAATAACAAGCAGTAGCAGTCCCGAACTGCCACAACCACAGCAAACAGGCTAGAGCAGGCTCCAACCCGAGCAAATCAGTTCCCCACAGGCCCAAGTCAGCCCATAGGAAATATAGAGCAGAACCGAGCCTTGTCCTTAGTTTTCATTGTATATATGAATACTAAACACGGCCGAGACTCGAGAGGAATACTCGGAAACCATCAAACCCTAACACGAACGCCGCTCACCCCACGAACTCCTCTTCCCTGGGCGCACCCTCAGGCGCCGCGCGCACGCCAGCGCCACCGCAGGCGGCCAACGGACGGCCGACACGCGCGCGCGCGTCGGAGAACAGAAACGACAGCAGCAGTCGTGCATGGAACACCCAACTTCGTGCGAAGTTTTCTCCCTCCTCGGTCGACGAAACGTCGAACCGTTTGCTCAGGTACGACCACAACCTATGCGCCAATCCCTTCAACTAGATTAATTTATTTTGCTTCGTGTACGACGAAAACCGAATCCCAAAACCGAGAAAAATCTCGATTTCTGGAAGTTAGAAATTGCCCTGAAACGCCAAGTTGGCGGTCGATTTGTGACCAGAACATCGCGAGTTTTGGAAAAACCACTTGAACAGATTTCTAGACAACCTAACCAAGAGGGAAACGCAATTTTTAGAATAAATTATGGTTGATTATTTGCTGTTTAAATTTAGGGTGAAGTTGCCGAAAAATATGTTTTCAAAACTTGAAAAACAATCGATACCACGTCCGTCCCGCCATTTCGGGCGACGTGGTCGCGAACCGAAAGGATCGAAAGCTGCGTACAGCTTCGGGGTCGTGTGGGCTTTGACGGAATTCAAATTGGTCGCGTGTGCGCGACGAATTCGACGCGTATCCGTCGAAATCGCCCCGTATCCATCCAATGCAAATTCAGTCATAACTTTGTGCACGCTCGTCAGATCGAGACTTGTGCCAGCAGAACCGTATCATTTTTCTGGTCCTGTATGCCAAGTTTGGTCCGATTCTGAGACCATTGATAAAATTACCGTTTTGCGGGCCCCACGGTCCCACTCAACGGGCGATTTTGTGCACGGCCCGCCGAAATCCAACTTTGGACATACGGTTTGGTTCGTATCGAAAAACTGGATCCGTAGACTTGTAGTTTGACGACTTTAGAGACCGTTGACTCTGGCACGCTTTTCGGTGCAAAGCGGGTCCAACGGCGGATACCGTTTTGATCCGAAATTACCGTTTTGCCCCTGTATCCAGAATTGGACTTAAGGATAGGCTATACTAGCTAATTGGACTATTCTGAGATCATTGGTATTGTCTATTTCAGCATCCGGGGACTGTTGTACGAGTTTTGACTATGGTGGCATTCTGAGTGGTTCAGGTTATTGGTTACACCAGCACAGGACCACAGGCGAGTACAGTTTATTGTCTGCATTTCGATATTGATTTTTACTATTGGTTGGTCATTGGTTATGTGATTATTTTCTATTATAAATTGTTGAGTCGGGAATGAGAAGTACCAAGGATGTGTGATCCGACCATAGACAGTGCTTAGACATTGTAGACAGTGCTTATTTTCTGCAGTAGACATCGTAGACAGTGTTTATTTTCTGCAAGTAGACATCGTAGACAGTGCTTATTTTCTGCAGTAGACATCGTAGACAGTGTTTATTTTCTGTAAGTAGACATCGTAGACAGTGCTTATTTTCATGCAAGTAGACATTGTAGACCGTGCGGTGTAGTGGCCCAGACTGATCACGCATCAAAGGTACTTCTAACGGTGGAAAGTATATTGGTCTATTTATTACTATTGATTTTCTCACGGCTTTACTGTCATTTTTAAAAACTCATGATTAATGCCTAACCTTTGTTTTTATAGTCATTTTCTTTATTTGAAATTGCATTTAGTGAATTGTGCTCGTTCCATTCCTGACTGGAAACCAACATTTTCAGGTTAGCCGCGGTTTCACTTAGCTTGGGGAGTGACGGGAATATTGCAGACAAAAGCCTAGAGACCGGATATATAGTTGAGTTGTAGTCATTCATCTATTTGTACAAGTTTATATTTTCTACAAATGTAAAACTTGTGATCTTTGTAAATTAAATTAATTATGTGAATGAGCAGTGTTTGTGATTTTGATCTTCATGGCCGTGACAGCGTTCTACCGCCGACACTGCGGCGTAGGCTGGCTTGGACACGTCTCGTATCCGTTTAAAAAAAAAAACGGGTGCGGGTCGTGACACCAACTAAGAACAGATAATAAATATGCAGAAAATAAATAAATAAAGGTGCATATAATTATAACAGTAAATAAGGTAAGGTATCTTGCCTGAGGGTGGTGCGAGAAGCAGCAAAATCCAACAATCAGAATCGTCAACAGAAAGTCAAAATCTACAAGAAGCTCCGGATGCTGAAACAAACATCACGAACGAGTTTGGAATAAAAGATATACCTAGGAAATGCCTCTCCAAAAGTTAAATTCTAGAATAGGGGCAAAATCATAATTTCGGGTCAAAATGATATCCGCCGTTGGACCCGCTTTGCACCAAAATATGCGCCAGAACCTACGGTCTCTAAAATCGTCAAGCTACATGTCTATGGATTTGTTTTGATGAGATGAACCCAACAGTCTGTCCAATTTTGGATTCTGGTAGGCCTTGCACAAAATCGCCCATTGAGTGGAATTGTGGGCCTGCCAAAATAGCATCCCGATCAACGGTCTCATAATCGGACCAAACTTGGCTCACAGGACCAAAAAATATTTTGAGTCCAATGACACAAGTTTCGTCGCGATTTGATGAGTGTGCACAAAGTAATTAGAAAATTCCGAAAAGCCCGATACGGGAAAATTTGATGGATACGGGTCAAATTCGTCGCGCACGCGCAACCAATTCAAATTCTGTCAAAGTCCGCACGTTCGCATAGTAGATACGGACCTTTCGATACTTTTGGTTTGCGACGGGGTCGCCCGATTTGTCGGGACGTACCTCGTACGGGGTTTTTAAGGTTTATAAAAACTGATTTTTCAAAATTTTTAATTTAATTAAAACCGAAATTTATTGCAGAATAAATAAATCTATTTGAAGGGGATGATAGAGGGTCATGGAGGCTTTCTACACGAATTTACGGATCTAAAAACGGATTTAAATTGATAGAGAAATTGATCGAGGAAGTCGAATACCTTAAAGTGAGAATCTGTTGTTATTGTGGGTGTTTGTTGTTGGTGGTGATGTTGCCGTGGCGACCGTGAGGTGGGGCTTCTGTGGTTGGGCGCGGAGGTGCTCGCCAGGAAGAGGGGTAAGCGGAGGAGAGAGGAAGGTGGAAGAGATTGATTAGGGTTAGGTTTACTAAAACTCATATATATATATATATATATATATATATATATATATATATATATATATATATATATATATATATATATATATATATATATATATAATGGAGATTGAGTGTTGTTGCTGTGCTTCTTATTAATTATGCGCGGCCAAAGCTGCTGCTATTATTTGGAGATGTGGTCGGTTCCCACTTGGTGGGGCCGACCACACTTGCCCTTTTTTTTTTTCTTTTTTTTTTCTCTTTTCTTTTCAAATCAAAACAAATCTTTTATATAGATATAACTATATTTGTATAGTTATATATCCATACATATACCCCATAAATCTATATAAAAATCCAAATAACAATTTAATATCATCTATCCAATTATTTAATATATTTAAATATATATATATATATATATATAAATTCAATTAAATCAATCTCAATAATAATAATAGAATGAATATGTTTATTTAATCTCCACAAAATAACTTTAATAATAATATTATAATAAAAATTGCTCCAATAGGTGAACTGTACTACACACCCTTATCCGGGTCCCGAAAATGTATAATTTGTAAAATATTATTTAATAATAAAAATACCAATAATTTTACATATAATTAAATAATTAGAAATTGTACATAAAATTCTAAAATAATTTAGAAAATATTTCTACGTGCATAAAATATGTCTTCATGGCCACCTTGGTCCCATCACATGCCTACATGGGCTTAAATTCAGTCCGGCTGATTTGGACAAACCGGGTCATCTAAAAATTAATATATAAAATGATATTTAAATCAAAATATTTTAAATGCGTTATTTCACAACTCGGCCTAGTTTACCTAATTCAGACTGAACTATGGCTAGGCCTCCCACGACATAGCTAATATACTGGTCAAAGCACACTGCTACATCTTTCGTGCCAAAATTTATGGTCGCCTTGTGATCCAAGCACAACAATGGCTAAGGTCATTTTTAATAATTAATAAAAACCATAAATTATATAAATCAAATTTGAAGTCTAATAAAATAATAAAAATAATTTTTTAAAAAATAGGAGTTTTACATCCTACCCAACTTACAAGAATTTCGTCCTCGAAATTTAGGATTAATAGGGTAGATAGGGTTGAGGGATAGGAAGAGTTTAAGGGGAGGGTATAGCCACATGAGTTGGTCGGTGGATATCTAAATTCGTGTTGGAATAACTGATAGAAAAACTAAAGGTTATATCTTACATCTATCTATCATGTACAGTGTATGATCTTTCCAAAATAAGTAAAAGACAAGAACAACAAAGGTTTCAAAGACGGTGTTATATATTGAGTACGAATTGCGGGGTTCATAGGCGGCGAAAATAATTTAAAAGAGAATTGCCAAGGCTTTCGCGGATGAGACTCTAAGACAAGTTTACTATGTCTTCATCCACGTAGAATAATATGTGATAAGCGAACTAAAGTGCAATAGGTTGATCAGACCATCATGCACCGGTTCTGATTAGATAATATGTCAGTGGGTGCACCCAATAAAATATGTCATGATCAAGCTTGATAACGAAATAAGCTTGCAAAACTGAAGCTAAGTTAGCAGCATGAGATAGTCAAAATATGAGCAAGGGAGGTACTGATGAAGGAAATTTTAAATAGTCCCAGATCTTTTAAAATTAAGGCTTGCCCGAAGTTTGGGCCTATACAGTTGTCCTAGTGTTTCTTCATTTATGGCTTGATAGGCTAGATAAGGTAGGGTCCTCTGAATTTATAGTCTAAGTGAACTTACCAATGTGGTTCACAAGGAAAAAGGTTTGTTAGGTCGTCATGTATTCTACCCAACTTACAAGAGTTTACTAGTAGTGTGATGGGACAATGGGTCAAGCAATCAAGATAAAGCACAAATTTAAGCATTTAAGGAATTTAGTAGAACACAATCACATATCGGGTCGAAAGAATTGAGTCGAGGTTGAATCCCTATCCGTGGTCGAAAATATATCGGTATCATGGTAAAGATTATAGTTTGGCCATTTTGACCACAAGGTCATATCAAGAAATATAGTACAAGGAGATGGGTTTTGGTGGGACATGATATGTTTACAGGAAGGTGGGCTTGTCTAGGCCTTATATATGAAATTTGTTGGAGAAAAAAGTCTAGTGTTGTACTCCAAATATACAAGTCACGGTAGGGGACGCCAGAAGATCAAAATAGAAAGTGGGAGTTCACGAGGTGATAGTTAATGCACAAAATAAAGAAGACCAAGTTAAAGCATGAAATAAAATTAATTAAAGAATCCAGTAAAAATACTAAGTTAGGGGCACAGTTCTAGAGAGAAGATAGTATCCTAAATGAATACAGTTAAGGAACCATTAAATCATTATTCAAATTGCAAGTGGGTTAGTAGGTCTCAATTAAAAGATCTAGAATTGAAGGAAGGTCGAGTAAGTCGAGGTGGAGACACAGTCACATAGCTGGGTAGATGACTAATAACACTTGTGTATATACTACTATCATGGTCATGGGTAACATGGCAATTAGTGTGGAATACTCAGTAGGGTTATCTTGGGGCCTACCATTAAAATTTAACTCAAGTTTTCTCCAAAAGTTTCAAAATTAAACTTTCAAAAATAAACCACCAGAATTTGTATTCACTCCAAGCCGTTCAAATTCATCATAAAAATTTAAATCACTCTCATAAATCTCAAAGCAAAATTTTATCACATTACTACTAAATTTTCTAAAATTAACGTTTAAATTCAACTATTTAGCTCTAGAGTTCATAATTTACGAATCCATAAAAATTTTACAATCAATCAAAAATTTAACACTCTAAAATTTTCAAATAACTCACAATAAAACTCTTAGCATATTAAAATCAATTTCAAAAATTTAAGCTCAATGCTCTCATCAATTTTTAACTTCTATTCATGCCAAGTTATTCCAACAAAATCACAACTTCTAAATGGTAACTTCCTTTAATCAATCAAAATAACTTTCCATCACATCCTTCGAAATTCTCCCAAAAATTTTAATATTAGCAATCTCACATTAAACTAAATTTTCAAATAATCTTATCCGTCAAAATCTTTTTTTTTTTTACTAAAAATCTAAATAGATTTGTAATCCTCAATCATAGGACACCATTTAAAATAAAAATTTCTCAAAAATCATTTTCATAACTTTTAAATATTTTAAACCAAAATTCACCGTCATTATTTCCACTTAAAATTCAAAATTTACTAAACAAGAAAATCGCAAGCTGTACAATTCAAATTTAAATAATTCCTATGGCCATTTTTAAAAGCTAAGATCATTTTAAAATCAAATTTATAACTGTTCAAAGGTGTATAACTATAATACAATAAATCATAAACATCAAAACTCAAAAATCAAATAAATTTTATATTTGTTCAAAGATGTATATCTATCACCCAAAACTCATAAATATCACAACTCCAAAAGCAAATCAATTTTATATTTGTTCAAAGGTGTATAGATATAACCCAATAAATCATAAATATCACAACTCAAAATTTCAATCAATTTCTTAAACCAAGTATGAAATTCTATAAATCCTCTGGTGTTTACTATTTAGAAATCTCCAGGTTAAAACTTTCCGTGGTAATATCCTACTTTACCAATTACTAATCATTAAATCACACTAAAAAGCCTTTTTAACTCAATTAGAGCCTTGAATGTATTCCAATTGCCAATATAACCATTCTAGCCATGTGTTTGACCTACGAGCATATACTAGTGTAGTCATCTTCCTAGTTGACACTAAGCACGAAAATAAGAATCAACGGTAGAAAGGAACAAAGTAAGATGCAATTCAAGAAAGTCGAACGAGAGTTCGAAATTTGAAGCCAAGGGAAGAGGTCAAGCTGTATGGATGAGATTCCTAGATTCTAATCCTATGTTGTAGGCTCACATCAGTACAATTACGTAACCAAAGTGACAAACTCGACCTGCACGGGCCACCACAAAAACATGTAACACCCCAGTCCCAAAATACTTAGGACTAGGTACGTATCCATGCCAGCTGCATACATACGAAGTATACTCCAATATATGAAAACCTCGTATGAATACATAAGCTGTAAAATACAGTAAACCAAGAGTAATCTAATCTCATTTACAAATGAAGAATAAAAGATATCATATAATCAACTGCAATAAGTCTTTATACAATACGTTGGGCGGAGACAGAGTCCACTACCAACTATCTCAAGTAAAAGATACAAAAAGGAATAGATGAAATAACAAGACTAGCCAAGTGCAATCATCTTTGAAAGGATGGAGAAGATCATGGCCTCGACTAGAATACCAGCAATATCACAGAAGCACACACACCTGGAGAGATAACCAGGTCCTCAGAGGGACGTAACAAGATACAGAAAGAACATGCCATATGAACTGAATATAAATGCACCATAAAATAAAGATAAAGTAAAAGTTTCCAAACCTAACACGGCTCAATATTCCATCATCGAAACAGTAGGCTACCCCTACAGCCAAATAAGGACAAGGTGTAACTTACTATTTCGCGATGTGATATTTTTCCATGCCATGATTGGAACATGAAATTTGCTAAGGTCTCCTAACCTTTCTAGTAGGCAATTTAGAAGACATATCGATGTATGGGCAGGTGAAGGCTGACTCCCCCAGGATAAGTAACAACTCACAACACGCACACATCAAGTACCAATACTATCAGCCAACATAACTCGAGGCTAGCGGCCTACGTGACCCATCAGTCTACATAGCTCGAGGCTAGTGACCCTCGCGACTCGACTACCGTAGTATGCAGTTACTACAGTTGTTAGATTTGGGGTAGCCCATACATTTAACTGTCTTCTCTCTCCCAAGGTCACTAACAGAAGGTAGTTCGCTAAGACTAGGTCCATATGCAAAAAAAAGCAAGAAAGAAAAATAACTGAAATCAAAATAAAGTGAACTAAAAATAGCAAGTAATGGATCCAACTAAGAACATATAATAAATATGAAGTAAATAAATAAATAAAAGTGCATATAATTATAACAGTAAATAAGGCAAGGTATCTTGCCTGAGGGTGGTGCGAGAAGCAGCAAAATCCAACAATCAGAATCGTCTACAGAAAGCCAAAATCCACAAGAAGCTCCGAATGATGAAACAAACATCACGAACGAGTTTGGAATAAAAGATATGCCTAGGAAATGCCTGTTCAAAAGTTAAATTCTGGAACAGGGGCAAAATCGTAATTTTGGGTCAAAATAATGTCCGTCGTTGGACCCGCTTTGCACCGAAATGCGTGCCAGAACCTACGATCTCTAAAGTCGTCAAGCTATATGTCTATGGATTTGTTTTGATGAGACGAACCCAACGGTATGTCCAATTTTGGATTTCGGTAGGCCGTACACAAAATCGTCCGTTGAGTGGAATTGTGGCCCGCCAAAATAGCGTCCCGATCAACGGTCTCATAATCGGACCAAACTTGGCTTACAGGACCAGAAAAATATTTCGAGTCCAATGACGCAAGTTTCGTCGCGATTTGATGAGTGTGCACAAAGTAATTGGAAAATTTCAAAAAGCCCGATACGGGAAAATTTGACGGATACGAGTCAAATTCGTCGCGCACACGCAACCAATTCGAATTCCGTCAAAGTCTGCACGTCCGCAGAGTCGATAAGGACATTTTGATACTCTCGGTTTACGACGGGGTCGCCCGGTTTGTCGGGACGTACCTCGTACGGGATTTTTAAGGTTTATAAAAACTGATTTTTCAAAATTTTTAATTTATATAAAACTGAAATTTATTGCAGAATAAATAAATCTATTTGATGAGGATGAAAGAGGGTCATGGGGCCTTTCTACACGAATTTATAGATCTAAAAACGGATTTAAATTGATAGAGAAATTGATCGAGGAAGTGGGATACCTTAAAGTGGGAATCTGTTGTTGTTGTGGGTGTTTGTTGTTGGTGGTGGTGTTGCCGTGGCGACCGTGAGGTGGGGCTGTTGTGGTTGGGCGCGGACGTGCTCGCCGGGAAGAGGGTTAAGCGGAGGAGAGAGGAAGGAGGAAGAGATTGATTAGGGTTAGGTTTACTAAAACTCATATACATATATATATATATATATATATATATATATATATATTTTTTTTCATATACATATATATATATATATATATATATATATATATATATATATATATTTATATATATATATATATATATATATATATATATATATATATATTTATATATATATATATATATATATATATATATATATATATATATATATATATATATATATATATATATATAATGGAGATTGAGTGCTGTTGTTGTGCTTCTTATTAATTATGCGCGGCCAAAGCTGCTGCTATTATTTGGAGATGTGGTCGGTTCCCACTTTGTTGGGCCGACCACACTTGCCCTTTTTTTTCTTTTCTTTTTTTCTCTTTTCTTTTCAAATCAAAACAAATCTTTTATATAGATATAACTATATTTGTATAGTTATATATCCATACATATACACCATAAATCTATATAAAAATCCAAATAACAATTTAATATCATCTATCCAATTATTTAATATATTTAAACACATCTATATATATATATATATATATATATATATATATATATATATATATATATATATATAAATTCAATTAAATCAATCTCAATAATAATAATAGAATGAGTATATTTATTTAATCTCCACAAAATAACTTTAATAATAATATTATAATAAAAATTGCTCCAATAGGTGAACTGTACCATACACCCTTATCCGGGTCCCAAAAATGTACAATATTGTAAAATATTATTTAATAATAAATATACCAATAATTTTACACATAATTAAATAATTAGAAATTGTACATAAAATTCTAAAATAATTTAGAAAATATTTTTACGTGCATAAAATATGTCTACATGGCCACCTTGGTCCCATCACATGCCTACATGGGCTTAAATTCAGTCCGGGCCCAGTTCGGACTGATTTGGACAAACCGGGTCAACTAAAAATTAATATATAAAATAATATTTAAATCAAAATATTTTAAATGCGTTATTTCACAACTCGGTCTGGTTTTCCTAATTCGGACTGAACTATGGCTAGGCCTCCCATGACATGGCTAATATACTGGTCAAAGCACACTGCTACATCATTCGTGCCAAAATTCATGGTCGCCTTGTGATCTAAACACAACAATGGCTAAGGTCATTTTTAATAATTAATAAAAACCATAAATTATATAAATCAAATTTGAAGTCTAATAAAATAATAAAAATAATTTTTTTTAAAAAATAGGAGTTTTACAAGCTGTATATATACGAAGTACAGAGCCTTGTATGTACACATAAGCTGTAAAATACAGTAATCCAAGACAAACTAAATCTCATCCACAATGAAAAGAATAATAATATAAAGATCAACTTGAATATTTATGATACAATCGTTGGAAGGAGACAAAGTCCACTGCCAACTGTCTCAATGAAAGAAATGTACAAGAATCGATCCATAAAATAGCAAGACGAACCAAGTGCAATCATCTTCGAAGGAATGGAGAAGACCACGGCCTTGGCTAGGATACCTGCGGAAGACAAGAACACACACCTGGGGAAAAACCAGGTCCTCAGACGGACGTAGCAAGATACATGAAGAACATGCTAATATGAACTGTCAGAATAAAACAATATATAAATGACTATTCTAGACACAAATATGCAAAGGAAATTCTAATCACCAAATGTGCAATTTGGAGGACAACTTTCATGCGCATGGGTGGGATTTTAGGCTATGTGTACATAACTGGCATCCAGTCATCTGTATCTGTCTGTAACGTCTAAAACGTCAGAGGGCATCTGTAAATATATCGCCACAGTTCCATCCGGAGACTGTGGTTTACCTGTTGGATTTCCATAAGCACTAGCGACTGTCCTCCCCCAATATTTCCCATACTGTTCAAGTCATGTCCATGCATTCCAGTTTTGTAACTGCTTGAGTCTCTAAAACCCTAGTCATAGCAGTCACGAATATATACCGTCACACGACTTTAGAGATAGCTAGTCAATAAGTCGTGCCCCTAGCAATATGTCTCAAACCGCGTAGTGTGAGTGTCACAGCCAAAGGAAGATATAAGGATACCCCCCAACAAGAAGGTAGTCCGCTAACACTAAGTCAACATGCATAAAATATAGTAACGACTAATAAAGTCGCTTGCACCCAAGTATGGCTTGGACGCAAAGTTTATAACAAAGAAAACTAACAATATAAAAAAAATAATAATACAAAAAATAAATAATTTGACAGTAAATTAGCAAGGTATACTTGCCTGTTGAGTCGCCTGGTGAGCTGCCTGGTGTGGTACAATAAAGGTGGCACAAGATCGACTTTGATGTTACAACTATGCAAAGTGGCCTCTGATGATGGCAAGAACTGGTCTATTGGGTCCAAGATGGTCAAGTTAGCTAGAGTTGATATAAGGAAGTACGGGAGTGGTGAGGGAATAGGAAAAAAGAGATTTGTCATGAATGGGATTATAATCGAAGAAATTTGAGGAAATAATAATAATACATATAATATTTAAAAATATTTTTAATGCTTCAAAATATATTCTATTAGTTAAAATAATTTAATTAAACACTTGAAATCAAAAAAATCTTTTAAGGCAAAAACTCAAAATTTTGTCAAAATAATATTTTAGTATGGAACCTATATTTTTATAAATAAAAAAAAATAATTTAAATGAAACAAAGTAATTTTAGAAACTTATTTAAGTCTAAAACCCATATTTTGTAAAACTATAATTTTTTAAATGATTTTAATTTAAATAAATAAAAATTTTACAGTAATAATCATAGCTTGTAATACTTGGTTACAAAATTAGTGTTTAAAGAAATTATCTAAAGCAATTTGAATAATAATTGGTACTAATAATACAACAACAATAATATACTAATAATAATATTAAAATAATAATATTTTAAACTATTTATCAAATCTCCATTATATACTGTATAACAAACATCTGGATAATAAAAAAATATAAATAAAAATAAAAATACCCAATTAAGAAAACAACAACTGCAATGATAATAATAATATTAATAATAATAATAATAATAATAGTAATAGTAATAGTAATAATAATAATAATAATAATAATAATAATAAATATAATAATAATAACTGGTAAAGAAAGAAAGAAGCAATTAATGAAACAAAAAAAAACAACAACAAAAATACCTACAGCTCTTCCACTACTAGAAGAGGAGAGAGAGAGTGAGAACAGAGAGAAGAAGGAAGCGGAGAAGTGAAGGATGGGGAGAAGAAGAAAGCGAGCGGGAGAGAGGGGAGAAATCGAGGGAGAGGGTGAGGAGAAATCGAGGGGGTCGCCGGCGCTCAGGGCTCGGCGTTCCGGCGGAGCTTGACGAGGCTCGACGAGGAAAGGGGACACAGAGAGGGAGCGACGACAACTGTGGGAAGGGCGACGAAAGGTGGAGGGTACGGCGGCTAGGGCTGGTCCGAGGAGTCGACGGCGAACAGGCGCCGGGCGGTGGTGGCAAGTCACAGGCGTGTCGGAGGAATTAGGGGTTTCGGTCGGTACGGAATTGCGGAGGAGTCCGGGCGGAGGAGAAGAAAAAGGGGCGGCAGTGCTGGATCGACGCCGGGCGGCGCGCTCGCCGACGCGGGGACGCACGGCCAGCGGTGGGGTCGCGCGACGGCGCTTGGCGAAAGGGGCTGCTCGGCCACGGCGAGGTTAGTCTAGGGCTTAGGGTTTGGTGTTTTTATTATTATTATTTTTTGGTTTTCTTTGGTTGGTGGTTGTGGCAGGGGACGTCGGGTGACGGGGGCAGTGGTTTTGATGGTTTTGACCGGTGGCCGTGGTGGAGGGCTCACCGGCTCTCCGTGGAAGTTGGTACGGAGAAGTGGCTCGATGGTTTTACGAGAAGGTGACGATGGTTCGGGTGATGGTGATGAACCAGAAAGGGCGGTTGGGTCTGGTCGGGATTGGTACTGACGGTGGTGGTGTGGTCGAAGTTGGCTAGTCGGGAAAAAGGAGTTGGGATGCGGTGGTGTTGTTTTGTGGCAGACAGGGTGGTGGTTCTGGTTCGGTGGTGGTGGTGAAGGGTGTTGGGTTGGCCGAGGACAGGTGGCTAGGGACGGGGGCTGTCGGAGCACGGGATGGTCTATGGTACTCTATGGAGACGGGTGCGGCGGAGAAGAGGTGGTGATGGGATGATGGGGGTTCGGCCAGGATGGGGCTGGGCATGGTTAGAATAGGTTTAGATTAGGAATTTAATTTTGTCGGGGGGTGTCCGACATGGAAGAGACGATAATGTACATGTAAAATATGGAGTAAGAATTTGGATGGACACAGACACGATGCACGTAGATTTGTGGGAAAATTTTTGTGGATGAATAATGAATTTAGAGGAGTACCTGCCTTTTATAGGATGTGTGAATTCCCAATTGGATAGGATTAGGAATATTTAAACCCAAAATAGATAATTCACAACTTAATTTAAAATCAATCAAATCCAATCCAAATACAAATTCAATTTAAATCTAATTAAATTTTTAGTTTAAAATCAAATGGAATAAATCAAATTTCAAATATTTAACTATTTAAATAAATTCATAAATTCAAATCAAGATTTAAATCGCCACAAAAATTTTGAAATACATTTTCCAAAAATACTTATAATAATAATGTCGAAAATAATAAATATTTAAATATCTTTTTGAATAATAAAATATTAATATTAATAAATTTCGAAAATCAATTTAAATATTAATAGGAACTACTTCAAAAATACCTTTGAAATAATTTAAGATAATTAATAAATAATTTCGAGAATTAATTTATACATAAATTATATCTTACGCCTTTTTTTATAATGATAAAAATAAATTAATTACTATATATTATTTTGAAACTATAAAAATGGAAAAAATGTTTTTCTAAAAATATGTACGCTCGCACATATTCGCACTCGTCGAGCAATTACGAAAAATGAAATTTCGCGCGCGACGTACAATGCAACTACGCGACGTAAAATACAAAAATTTAAATCAGTACCAAATTTAATAGTAAAAAATAGTAAAATTTTAGGGGTTTTACATCCTACCCAACTTAAAAGAATTTTGTCCTCAAAATTTAGAATTTGTAGGAGGGTGAGAAGGTACAACGGGGTAGCGATGAGGAAAAGTTAAATCACAACGTTCAACTAAAGATGCATTAGGAAATCGTGAGTTCAATAATGGCATGGATAATCATGGGTTAGCGCAAGAAGGAACATGAGTAACTGTTAAAGTTAAAACAAGATAACAAGCAATAAAGAATATTATGGTAAAAGAAAATAAATTAACGTTATGGCTTGAGAGTAGGTCGAGGGTACGATTAGGGGAACGATTAGATTCTCTCCTAATTAAGTGATTAGGAGGTCGCGATAGTAATATAGGGTCGAGAAAAGGACGAGTAGTTTAGGATGAAGATATATCAATATCGAGTGATAATAATCATAATCGATATGAAGGCTAGAGGATGTTCTAGTACAACGCCTTCGTCCTTCTAAAACAGGTGAAGGCGAAAGCAATAAGGGGTTCAAAGACGATATTATCGAGTACGAATACGTGATTCAAAGACGACCGAAAAATTTCAAAAGAATTGTCAAGACAGTTGTGGATGGGATTCTAAAGGCCAAGTTTAATTATGTTCCATCCACGTATACTAATAGACAAAAATGAACCAAAATGCACTTTGTTGATCAGACCATTATGCGCCGATTCTGATTAGACAATACGTTAGTAGGAGCTCTTCCAATAACATATGTCGTGAACAAGCTCGATAATCAATGAACTTGCAAATCTAGGTTGTAGTAGCAACATTTGTCAAGAGAGTGAAATTATAGGCACGAGAGTTTAAAATTAGAAGAAGTAGAAATTGGTTCGATCTTCTAAAGGATATAAGTCATGTCATGTGATGGTCTTTATACAGTCGTCCTATAGTCTTCTTGTCCAGGTCCTTGGTTGACTAGATGGATTAGGGTTCTCTGAATTCTAGAATCTAAGTAAACTTGCTAATATAGGTCACTAGGTCAAAGGGGTTGCTAGGTCATAAGGCATTTTACCCAACTTAAAGAATTAAACTAATGGTGTTTGGGACATCTAACTAGTAGGGTCAATCTCTAGCAAGCACGAAGGAAAGATAAGAATTTTGATAGAAGGAATCAAGCGAGATACAATCGATGAGTCGACAGGTAGTTCGAATATGGAATCGTGGAAAGAGGTCAAGTATGTGGATGAGATCCTAGACTCTAATCCTATATGCAGGCTTGCTTGGTACGGTAAAGTAGCCAAACAATTTATCTGACCTGCATGGGCCACCACAAAAACATGTAATACCCCAGTCCTAAAATACGTAGGACTAAGTACGTAGACATGCCAGCTGTATACATACGAAGTACAGGGCCTTGTATGTATACATAAGCTGTAAAATACAGTAATCCAAGACAAACTAAATCTCATCCACAATAAAAAGAATAATAATATAAAGATAAACTTGAATATTTATGACACAATCGTTGGGCGGAGACAAAGTCCACTACCAACTGTCTCAATGAAAGAAATATACAAGAATCGATCCATAAAATAGCAAGACGAACCAAGCGCAATCATCTTCGAAGGAATGGAGAAGACCAAGGCCTTGGCTAGGATACCTGCGAAAGACATGAACACACACCTGGGGAAAAACTAGGTCCTCAGACGGACGTAGCAAGATACATGAAGAACATGCTAATATGAACTGTCAGAATAAAATAATATATAAAGGACTATTCTAGACACAAATATGCAAAGGAAATTCTAACCGCCTAATGTACAATTTAGAGGACAACTTTCATGCGCATGGGTGGGATTTTAGGCTATGTGTACGTAACTGGCATCCAGTCATCTGTATCCGTCCGTAACGCCTAAAACGTCAGAGGGCATCTGCAAATATATCGTCACAGTTCTATCCGGAGACTGTGGTTTACCTGTTTGGATTCCCATACGCACTAGCGACTGTCCTCCTCCTATATTTCCCACACTGTTCAAGTCATGTCTATGGCTCGTCCAGTTTTGTAACTGCTTGAGTCTCTAAAACCCTAGTCATAGCAGTCACGAATATCTACCGTCACACAACTTTAGAGATAGCTAGTCAATAAGTCGTGCCCCTAGCAACATGTCTCAAACCGTGTAGTGTGAGTGTCAAAGCAAAGGAAGATATAAGGATACCCCCAACAAGAAGGTAGTCCGCTAACACTAAGTCAACATGCATAAAATAAAGTAACGACTAATAAAGTCGCTTGCACCCAAGTATGGCTTGGACGCGCAGTTTATAACAAAAGAAACTAACAATATGAACAAAATAAATAATGCAGAAAATAAATAATTTGACAGTAAATTAGCAAGGTATACTTGCCTGTTGAGTCGCCTGGTGAGCTGCCTGGTGTGGTACAATAAAGGTGGCACAAGATCGACTTCGATGTTACAACTATGCAAAGTGGCATCGGATGATGGCAAGAACTGGTCTATTGGGTCCAAGATGCTCAAGTTAGCTAGAGTTGATATAAGGAAGTACGGGAGTGGTGAGGGAATAGGAAAAAGGAGATTTGTCGTGAATGGGATGATAATCGAAGAAATTTGAGGAAATAATAATATTACATATACTATTTAAAAATATTTGTAATGCTTCGAAATATATTCTATTAGTTAAAATAATTTAATTAAACACTTGAAATCAAAAAAATCTTTTTAAGGCAAAAACTCAAAATTTTGTCAAAATAATATTTTAGTATGGAACCTATATTTTTATAAATAAAAAAATAATTTAAATGAAACAAAGTAATTTTAGAAACTTATTTAAGTCTAAAACCCATATTTTGTAAAACTATAATTTGTCAAATGATTTTACTTTAAATAAATAAAAAATTTACAGTAATAATCATAGCTTGTAATACTTGGTTACAAAATTAGTGTTTAAAGAAATTATCTAAAGCAATTTGAATAATAATTGGTACTAATAATACAACAACAATAATATAATAATAATAATATAAAATAATAATATTTTAAAGTACTTATCAAATCTCCATTACATACCGTATAAAAAACATCTGGATAATACAATAAATATAAATAAAAATAAAAATACCCAATTAAGAAAACAACAACAGCAATGATAATAATAATAATAATGATAATAATAAATATAATAATAATAATAATAATAATAATAATAATAATAACTGGTAAAGAAAGAAAGAAGTAATTAATGAAAAAAACAACAAAAATACCTACAGCTCTTCCACTACTAGAAGAGGAGAGAGAGAGTGAGAACAGAGAGAAGAATGAAGCGGAGAAGTGAAGGATGGGGAGAAGAAGAAAGCGAGCGGAAGAGAGGGGAGAAATCGAGGGAGAGGGTGAGGAGAAATCGAGAGGGTCGCCGGCGCTCAGGGCTCGGAGTTTCGGCGGAGCTTGACGCGGCTCGACGAGGAAAGGGGACACAGGGAGGGAGCGGCGGCGACTGTGGGAAGGGCGACGAAAGGCGGTGGGTGCGACGGCTAGGGCTGGTCCGAGGAGTCGACGGTGAACAGGCGCCGGGCGGTGGTGGCAAGCCGCAGGCGTGGTGGAGGAATTAGGGGTTTCGGTCGGCACGGAACTGCGGAGGAGTTCGGGCGGAGGAGAAGAAAAAGGGGCGGCGGTGCTGGATCGACGCCGGGCGGCGCACTCGCCGACGCGGGGACGAGCGTCCAGCGGTGGGGTCTCGTAGCGGCGCTTGGCGCAAGGGGCGGCTCGGCTACGGCGAGGTTAGTCTAGGGCTTGGGGTTTGGTGTTTTTATTTATTTTTATTTATTTTTGGTTTTCTTTGGTTGGTGGTTGTGGCGGCGGCCGTCGGGTGACGGGGGCGGTTGTTTTGATGGTTCCGGCCGGTGGCCGTGGCGGAGGGCTCACCGGCTCTCCGCGGAAGTTGTTATGGAGAAGTGGCTTGGTGGTTTTACGAGAAGGTGGCGATGGTTCGGGTGATGGTGATGAAACGGAGAGGGCGGTCGGGTCTGGTCGGGATTGGTACTGACGGCGGTGGTGTGGTCGAAGTTGGCCAGTCAGAAAAAAAGAGTTGGGATGCGGTGGTGTTGTTTTATGGCGGACAGGGTGGTGGTTCTGGTTCGGTGGTGGTGGTGAAGGGTGTTGGGTTGGCCGAGGATAGGTGGCCGGGGACGGGGGCTGTCGGAGGACGGGATGGTCTGTGGTACTCTATGGAGACGGGTACGACGGAGAAGAGGTGGTGATGGGATGATGGGGGTTCGGCCAGGATGGGGCTGGACATGGTTAGAATAGGTTTAGATTAGAAATTTGATTTTGTCGGGGGGTGTCCGACATGGAAGAGACGATAATGTATATCTAAAATATGGAGTAAGAATTTGGATGGACACAGACACGAAGCACGTAGATTTGTGGAGAAAATTGTTGTGGATGAATAATGAATTTGGAGGAGTACTTACCTTTTATAGAATGTGAAAATTTCCAATTGGATAGGATTAGAAATATTTAAACCCAAAATAGATAATTCACAACTTAATTTAAAATCAATCAAATCCAATCCAAATACAAATCCAATTTAAATCTAATTAAATTTTTAGTTTAAAATCAAATGTAATAAATCAAATTTCAAATATTTAACTATTTAAATAAATTCATAAATTCAAATCAAGATTTAAATCGCCACAAAAATTTCGAAATACATTTTCCAAAAATACTAATAATAATAATTTCATAAATAATAAATATTTAAATATCTTTTTGAATAATAAAATATTAATATTAATAAATTTTGAAAATCAATTTAAATATTAATAGGAACTACTTCAAAAATACCTTTGAAATAATTTAAGATAATTAATAATAATTTCGAGAATTAATTTATACATAAATTATATCTTACGCCTTTTTTTTATAATGATAAAAATAAAGTAATTACTATATATTATTTTGAAACTATAAAAATGGAAAAAATATTTTTCTAAAAATATATATGCTTGCACATATTCGCACTCGTCGAGCAATTACGAAAAATAAAATTTTGCGCGGGACGTACAATGCAACTACGCGACGTAAAATACAAAAATTTAAATCAGTACCAAATTTAATAATAAAAAAATAGTAAAACTTTAGGGGTTTTACAGACACGATGCACACTATGATTGTGGTATAAAAATTGGAGGAGTACCTGCCTATTTATAGGATGTGGGAATTCCCAGTTGGATAGGGATTGTGAGGAATTAAATCCCAATTGGGTAATCATCTATTAATATAAATTGATTTAAAAATAATTCAAATCAAATCAAATCCAATCTAAATAAATTATATACTTAATTTAAAATATTTTAAATAAAGTCAATAAAATCTTTTCCAATATAATTTACCATATTTAATCAAATATTAAAATTAACAAAATCCCAAATATCTTTTTCCTAATTAAATAAATATAGTAATAATTAATTTTAAAAATCACAATAAATACTTAAATATTAATTCATGAACTAGCTTTTATAAATAACAAAATATATTAGTAAGCAAATTTCACATTTCGTAAAATATTTGGAAACATTTCTTGTAAACCATAATTTTTTAAATCACCACTTATATTTTAAACGACGAACAAAATAACTCTTTTAGAAATAAAAATATTTATCACATATTATTTTCAAATTAAATTCTTCTATATATATAAAATCTCTAATAAAATATTTTTCAAAAATATGTACCTCGCACATATTCGCATTCGACGAGCAATTACGAAACGCAAATCTCGTACGCTACAACAATGTGAATTCGTATGCGACGTATAAATATGAAGTACAATAATAAAAACATATTTAAAAAAATTATAGTAAAAATTTAGGGGTTTTACAACCGATAGAGGCAGGTTAGAGGCTTTTGCTTTGGGCTTTGACCCAATAGACTAGGAAGAAGGACAACAGTGCAGTGGGGTTGGCTTGCTCTAGAGTAGGGTCATCTGCAGTAGGCCAGGTTTGTGTCCTAGGCTCCAGGCCAGTACAGCAGGTCCGTGGGAGTATCAGAGAGTAAGGCCAATAAAGTATCAGTTAAAAAGGCAATGTAGTTATCTCGTATCAGTAAAGTTCCAAAGTGAGTATCCTATTTTGGTTATGGCCTTGATTTTAGGATATGATTTCCAGAGAGTAGCAAATTCTGTGAATGATATGCATTGTGTCAATATATATATTTACATGTATATACCATGTATATGTTAGTGCCAGTGAAGAGTATTGGGGTGTTGCTTGTAGGCAGTAGAGAGCAGGGGAATCCCCATTCTTGAGCCCCACCTGGTCAGGCAGGCCATGGCATTGGCAGGCCATGTAGACTGTCCACATAGTAGTATGTGGACTTGTGGGGTTTGGGTGACCAGTTTAGAAAATATGATAGGAGTGGCTTGTAGAATAAAGTATGGAATGCAAGGCTTAGGGTCGAGCAAGAGTAGTAGAACCTATAACTTGTGCTCGAGAGTGGATCACTTGGATTACAGCAGTAATAGTGAGGAAGGGTCTGTAGGCAGTTCGCCCTTTGGCTATGAGTAGGGAGTGTGGGATTCAAGGTGAGTATTATATATATATATATATATATATATATATATATATATATATATATATATATATATATATATATATTTTATATATATATATATATATTTTTTATATATATTTTATATATATATATATATATATATATATATATATATATATATATATATATATATATATATATGTGTGTGTGTGTGTGTGGGGGGGGGGGGGGAGGGTATGTGAGTAGAGAGTGAGTGTTTGTGTGTCCTTATGATTGTACCTAGGTATTATATAAGTATATCTTAGAGAGAGAGAGAGAGAGAGCAGAGGTGCTCGAGTTTCTGAAGGAGAAGGGATTCATTCCCTGTGCAGTAGGCAGATGGCAGCTATAAAACCCCTAAAATTTGGTAAGTTTAAACTTTTTATTAATTCGATTAATAATGTTATTTTTTTTAATCTAGTATAGGTTGTAATTTAATATGCTTTAGAATGGTTGGAATTTATAATGAAATAAATATTTATAAGTAATTGGTGAGTTTTGGAGAATTTAGAAAATTTAAAAAAATTTAGAGTGTTATTGATGCCCATATATATATATATATAAGTATATATATGTTTGAATATATAAATGTATATATGTGTAAAGAAGAATAAAATAAAATAATAAATAAAATATATTCGGGCCGCTACTGTAGCTGCGGCTACAATACTAAGCACAGCCTGACCCCTAGCTTGCACGAGTAGAGCTCCAAAGGAGGAGGGGATTCAAATCAAACCTTCATCAAATTTTGGTCGAATCTTTCCAATATTGGTGAGATCTGACCCTTAAATCCCCATGGGTGATCCAAATCTAATCCTACAATTCCTAAACCAAAAAGGATTATGCCAAATCCTCTTTTTAATCAGATTTGTATTACCGAGTATATGTATACCCAGAACCGAGTATCGAGGGAAACCCCAAGGCTCTACCCATTCGAGAACCCTTCCCAACTCCTTTTCGACCTTCTGTGTATCTGCCCCGCTGCCTAGAGGCCATCGCCGACGATCGTATCGCCAGGAACCCCATCAAAACCGACAAGAAACAGGACATCCTATTTTCGAACCCCATCCATGTACACATGTTCTTCGTTGTTTTTTCTTCCATTATACACGCTCGAATTTTGATCAATTAATTCCTATGTATAGTCAATAAAACCCTCCTGACATTCCTCTAATTAGTTATAGTATTTGATCCTTGGATATCTGGGGGAATCTCCTAAAAGTTAGAGAAAAAACTGCTTCCAAGACAGCATCACAGGCAGCCACCGACCCCAACTTGGAAGGCGTTTCCGAAACATATATTTAGGAATTTTGAAAATTAAATACCAACAGTCCTAGTTAACATATACGAGGTGAAAACCCTTTGGCTAGATTAAATTTTAATATATTTTTTAGAAAGTTATTCGATGTTAAAGTTAGAGGAAAAACTGTTTTAAAAAAACTATAAATTTTAGAAAAAATTTCGATACGGCGTGCGCCCTGAAAAACCGAGCGATGTAGTCGCAAATCATATGCATCAAAAGCTGCATATTGATGTCGTCGACGTGTGGGAACATACGGGACTCGATTTCGTTACGTGTACGCGACAAAATCTGTGCGTATCCGTCAAGATACCCCCGTATCAGCCTTTTGCAAACCTGGCTATAACTTCGTGTACAGTCATCAATTTGAGTCAAAACTTTGGCCAGCAAGATCGTATCGAAATTCTGGTCTTCTGTGCCAAGTTTGGTCCGATTCTGAGAAGGTCGACCAGAAAGCCGATTTTGGCGGGCCCACGACCGATCCAACGGGCAAAATTATACACGGTCCGTCGAAATCCAACTTTGGACATACGGATGGGTTCGTCTCCTCAAATCGGACCCATATACATATAGTTTGAAGACTTTAAAGACCATAGACATTGGCACACGTTTCGGTTAAAAAATGGGTCTAATGGCGGACATCGCTTTAACCCGAAATTATGACTTTGCTCCTGTTCCAGAATTTAACTTTTGGACAGACATTTTTTGGATATATCTTTTACATCAGAATTTTTTTTGATGTTTGCTTCAGCATCCGGAGTCGTTCGTGGATTTTGAGATTCATTACTGTCATACTTGATTGGTGGATTACCATTCCCGCACCGCCAGACAAGATACATTGCTACCTTACTCTGTGATTTACTTATTCTTATTTTTAGTTATTTATATTCAGCATTACTTATCTATTGTTAGTATTATATCACTGTGCGTACATGTAAAACCCCTAAATTTGTACTATTTTTTAAAATTTTGGTACTGATTTAAAATTTTGTATTGTACGTCGCATAGTCGTATTGTACGTCGCACAGTCAAATTTTATTTTTCGTAGTTGCTCGTCGAGTGCGAATATGTGCGAGCGTACATATTTTAGAAAATATTTTTTATTTTATTATACACTTTCAAAATATTATATATAATTATTATTCTTGCTATAAAAGTCTTTTGTTTTTAGCAGTTATTAATCATAAATAATATTTTATTGTATACTAGGAAAAGCATAATCATGTATATATTATTTTTGCGTACATATATATTTCATAAATATTTTATTAAGTTTATTTTTAAAATAATAAGGTAATTTTCAAAATTAATATTATTAGTATTTTTGGAAAACACATTTTGAATTTATTGTGGCAATTTAAATCTTGATTTGATTTTTTGGATTTATTTAAATAGGTTAAATTAATATATATATTTGGAATTTGATTTATTTGATTTAAACTAAAGGGATCTAATTTAATTTAAATGGGATTTGTATTTGGATTTGGAATTTGATTGATTTAAATTAAATTACGAATTATCTATTATTGGGTATTAAATATTCCTAGTCCTTATCCAATTGGGAATTCCCACATCCTATAAATAGGCAGGTACTCATCCATAAATTGCTACAATTCACAAATTTCTCAAACTCCATAGCCAAGCGCCATCTCTCATGCGTGCACCGTGTCGGTGTCCATATTCATTTCCATTGTTCTCTATTACATTTTCAATTTCTCTTTCCCGTGTCCGACAACCCCGGACACGTCCACCTAATCCTGTGTCACGCAGGACACGTAATTCCTACCTAATCCTAACCGAGCCATCTACTACCCACGGCCAGCCTTCTCCGACCGCCCTTGCCAACCCGACAACCGCCAGGTAACGCGTCAACCCCAGCAACCCATTGTCCCGACCGTCCTACTCCTACTCCGACCCGGTCCCCGCTCGCGTCCTCCTCCCTGTCTCCAACCCATCGACACCTGCCATCACCACAACCATCCCACAGCCATCACCACGACAACCCAAACCCCCATCGTCACCACCAGTACCCATGCCAAGTCAACCACCACCATCACCGACGTTTGACGCCGGAGACCCCGAAAACCCTCGCCAACACCGCCTCAGCCACCACGGCCAGCGCCGTTGCAGCCGACAGCCCAAACCCCCAATTAAAGAAATAACAAACACTCACCCGACCTCCTTGCGGTCGCCGCGCCGGAGAAGTTCATCTGACGACGCACCTTTGTCGCGCAGACCAACCCCCAGAACGAGCGGCGAGACCCTCCGTACGTTGGCAGTCGCCGGCGACTCTATCCGCCGCGTCACCCCGAACCTCAGCCATTTCCTCCACCACCGACCCTAGCCGCCGCCTCGGTCGACCGCCCTTGCCGGCCGAGTCCCCAAAACCCCGTCGCCTCTTTCCGTGCGCCCCTCCACGCCGGCCTCTCCCCGTACCTCCGCTCCTCCGCCGGACAAATCGACCACCAACCCGACCGAAACCTCCTTCGACGAACCCCGATCTCTCCGCCACCGCATCCCTCAGCGCCGAGCCGCCCGAACCTCTCCCTCTCCCTCAGCGCCCCTCCTCCTGCGAACGTCGCCGCGACGTCGGCGGAGCCCTTTCCCTGACCCCTCTCGAACACCCCGACTGCCTCCGAACCGTCTCTTTCTCGATTTTTTCCGTCCTCCGCAGTCCCAGCGCCGTGCGCCGCCCCTTGCCATCGGCGCAACTCCGGCCCGCTCCAACTCCTCTCCCCCATACTCCCCCTCTCTCTCTCCTTTCCTCAATGAATTCCTTTTAGCTTTTTCTTTTTCTTTTGTTGTGGAGAAACGGCTGTGATATGTTAACATTTATTAGTATTATTATTATTATTATTATTATTATGAGTATTAGATGATAGTTCATTTGGGTTATATTATTATTATTATCATTATTATTATTATTCTGTTGTTATTATTATTCTGTTGTTTTATTTAGTACATTTTTATATCATATAGAGGTAATTATTTTCATATCATTCTTTTATAAATCCTACATAAACATATACTTAGGTTGAGCTTTGGAAATAAGTATTATTAATTTTTGCCATATTTTAGTTAGAGATTTGTAAATCTAATATATATATTATTATGGTACTTCTAAAATAGATTTGACTTAAATGTTATTTTTAAAAACCTAAATAAAATTTCTAGATTTTTATATTAGCTAGAAATATGTTGACCCATAAAATGTAGTTACAAATTATGAAATAAATTCTTGGTATTTTCTCTTCAATATTTATCTAAAGTATTTTTGAATTATAAATATAGTTCTCTACCTAAAATTGTATTTTGACAAACTTAGAGTTTTTAGCCAAAAATGATTTTTCTTGACTTTAGGTCTTTTTCCATAAATATTATTTTAATAATAAAATCTAGTTTTCAAATATTATAAGTAATTTTAAATATTAGTGTCTCTATTATTTATCATTTCTCCTTTGATTTTCCCTTTCCATGACTAAGCCCATTATTCCTATCCTCCTACAAATTCTGTCCTTCCTTATGTCCACCCTAACTAATTTGACCGTCGTGGACCCGACGAAACTGTCCGTGCCGACATCACAGGTCAACTTGCATAGTTGTTGCACTTAAGTCGCAATTTGTGCCATCTTGATCATCGTAGCACACCAGGCGCCCTATCAGGCAAGACACTTTGCCATTTGCTGTTTATTTATTTTAGCTCATATCTCATGCATTATTCATTATTTTCTTTATGCAAAATAAACTGTGATACATGGCATAAACTGTCAGAACTTACTGTTCAGTTATATTTCAAGCTATGTATTATTATTTTTACACATTAAACTTAGAGTTAAGGGACCACCTTTGTGTGTTGCATTCATAGGCCTTGACACATTCATACCACGTTTTGTGAGTCACATATAGGACTCGGACATGCGTGATTGGCTGGCCACTAGTACGTATAAGCCATGCGTTAGGAAATAACTGCTAATAGAATTGCATGCTAAAAGACTTAGCAGTTATGAGTTGGAATTGGGCGGGGAGAACATGATTCGAAGTTGACTACCACCCTATCTATCGTAGACTCGCTCGCTACTGAGGAATGATAGGTAGACTATATGCTATAGACTCGCTCGATACTAAGGAATAGTATATGGTGTTGTGACTCGCTACTGAGGTACTGTATTGGTATTTTCTTGACTCGACCCGGTAGTCATACGACCATGAACTGTTCTTAAAACTGCATTCACTTAGATTTGGTTATGCGCCCTTATCCATTAGGTACGAGTTCTTTTGGTTTGGGTACTTGTATCTGACCGTGGCTTGGAACAATAAATTGTCACGGATTAGTTCGTCACATCTTGTCCTTGTTTGGTTGTAGGTGTGACTTACTACTTCGATGAGAAGGTATTGAACCTTGTTGGGGTCCGGATACCATATTATATTCATAGCATGGAAAGCTACGTCATCTTGAATTATTTTACCATCTTCTGTCCTTGTTTGGTTGGGGGGATGGTACGCTCGTTCAATAGGTGTGTATTGGACCATGTTATAATTCAATTGACTTATTTATTTGAGCAATATTTTTCAGTTTATATGGCATGATATTATGTGTCTTGTCACGTCCCTCTGAGGACCTGGTTATCTCTTCAGGTGTGTGCTCTTGTCTTTCGCAGGTATTCTAGCTCTAGCCGTGATCATCGCTATTTCTTCGATGAATCGTCTTCGCTTCGCTAGCAAAAAAAATTATTTCTTCTCTCATGTATTTTTCCTTTACTTATTGGTAGTAGATTTTTCTTCGCCCAACATATTGTATCAAGACAATTCAATATCATTATATGACATCTTTTATTCATTTATTTTATGTGGATGAGATTAGTTATGGTTCTACTGTATTTTTATAGCTTATGTATTCATACGATGATTCCATATATTGGAGTGTACTTGTATGAATACAGCTGGCATGTCTACGTTCCTAGTCCTACGTATTTTGGGACTGGGACGTTACATGTTTTTGTGGTGGCCCATGCAGGTCAAGATAAATTGTTTGTTTACTTTACCGTACCAAGCAAGCCTGCGAATAGGATTAGAAGTCTAGGATCTCATCCACATACTTGACCTCCTTCCTCGATTCCATATTCGAACTACAGTTCGACTCATCGATTGCATCTTGCTTGATTCCTCCTATCATTATTCTTATCTTCCCTTCGTGTTTGCTAGAGATTGACCCTACTAGTTAGATGTCCCAAACTCCTTAGCTTAATTCTTTAAGTTGGGTAGAATACCCCACGACCTGACATACCCTTGAATTAGGGAATACAAATAGTATTATCTAGACAATAGAGATTAGAGGAATTTAACCCATTTGGTCAACCAAGTCTTGGTCAATAAAACCGTAGAATGATGGTATAGGAATAAACAAGACTTAGATCCTTATGACTCTTAGACTATTCATATTGTTTTATTCATCTACCATCGTGCCTATATTTTTACTAAAACTAATGATGCTAAAGTAGCCTAGTATTTGCAAGCTTATCCTTTCATCAAGCTTGTTCAAGACATATGTTATTGGAAGAGCTCCCACTAACATATTGTCTAATCAGAAACCGGTGCATAATGGTCTGATCAACCTAGTACACTTTGGTTCGCTTTTATATCGTTCTATGTGGATGGGGACATAGCTAAATTTGCCCTCTAGAGTTCCATCCGCGACTGCCTTGGCAACTCCTTTTGAATTATTCGGTCGCCTTTGAACCACGTATTCGTATTCGATAACGCCTCCTTCAAACTCTATATTGCTTTCGCCTTCACCCATTTTTGAAGGACGAAAGCGTTGTACTAGAACTTCCTCTAGACTTCCTATCGATTATGACCATACCGTATTATTTTCTATGATCTAGATCGCGATATCTTACGACATGATGTTGTGAAAACATTGTCATCGTTTGATCCCCATCGATACCCCCTTGTGTCTTCTCACCCCTACTAATTCTTAAATTCGAGGACGAATTCTTTTAAGTTGGGAAGGATGTAAAATCCTAAATTTCTACTATTTTTTTAAATTTGGTACTGATTTAAAATTTTGTATTGTACGTCGCATAGTCGTATTATACGTACAGTCGTATTTTATTTTTCGTAGTTGCTCGTCGAGTGCGAATATGTGCGAGCGTACATATTTTAGAAAAATATTTTTTATTTTATTATACACTTTCAAAATATTTATATAATTATTATTCTTGCTATAAAAAGCTTTTGTTTTAGCAGTTATTAATCATAAATAATATTTTTGTATACTAGGAAAAGCATAATCATGTATACATTATTTGTGCGTACATATATATTTCATAATATTTTATTAAGTTTATTTTTAAAATAATAAGGTAATTTTCGAAATTAATATTATCAGTATTTTTGGAAAACATATTTTGAATTTATTGTGGCAGTTTAAATCTTGATTGATTTTTTGGATTTATTTAAATAGGTTAAATTAATATATATTTGGAATTTGATTTATTTGATTTAAACTAAAGGGATCTAATTTAATTTAAATGGGATTTGTATTTGGATTTGGAATTTGATTGATTTAAATTAAATTACGAATTATCTATTATTGGGTTTTAAAATTCCTAGTCCTTATCCAATTGGGAATTCCCACATCCTATAAATAGACAGGTACTCATCCATAAATTGCTATAATTCACAAATTCCTCAAACTCTATAGCCAAGCGCCATCTCTCATACGTGCACGTGTCGGTATCCATATTCATTTCCATCGTTCTCTATTACATCTACAATTTCTCTTTCCCGTGTCCGACAACCCCGGACATGTCCACCCAATCCTGTGTCACGCAGGACACGTAATTCCTACCTAATCCTAACTGAGCCATCTACTACCCATGGCCAGCCTTCTCCGACCGCCCTTGCCAACCCGACAACGCTAGGTAACGCATCAACCCCAGCAACCCACTGTCCCGACCGTCCTATTCCTACTCCGACCCGTCCCCGCTCGTGTCCTCCTCCCTGTCTCCAACCCATCGACACCCGCCATCACCACAACCATCCCACAACCATCACCACCACAACCAAACCCCCATCGTCACCACCAGTACCCTCGCCAAGTCAACCACCACCATCACGGCGTTCGACGCCGGCGACCCCGAAAACCCTCGCCAACACCCGACCAACACCGCCTCAGCCACCACGGCCAGCGCGCGGCAGCCGACAGCCCAAACCCCCAATTAAAGAAATAACAAACACTCACCCGACCTCCTTGCGGCGCCGGCCGGAGAAGTTCATCTGACGTCGCACCCTTGCCGCCCGACCAACCCCCGGAAACGAGCGGCAAGACCCTCGTACGTTGGCAGTCGCCGGCGACTCTATCCGCCGCGTCACCTCGAACCTCAGCTTTCCTCCACCACCGACCCTAGCCGCCGCCCGGTCGATTGCCCTTGCCGGTCGAGTCCCCAAAACCCCGTCGTCTCTTTCCATGCGCCCCTCCACGCGGCCTCTCCCCGTACCTCGCTCCTCCTGCCGGACTAATCGACCCCCAGCCGGCCGAAACCCCCTCCGACGAACCCCGATCTCTCTGCCACCGCATCCCTCAGCGCCGAGCTGCCCGAACCTCTCCCTCTCTCTCAGCGACCCTTCTCCGCGAACGCCGGCGGAGCCATTTCCCGACCCCTCTCGAACACCCCGAGCCTCCGAACGTCTCTCTCTCGATTTCTCCCGTCCTCCGCAGGCCCAGCGCCGCGCGCCGCCCCTTGCCGCCGGCGCAACTCCGACCGCTCCGACTCCTCTCTCCCATACTCTCCCTCTCTCTCTCCTTTCCTCAATGAATTCCTTTGGCTTTGCTTTTTCTTTTGCTGTGGAGAAACGGCTGAGATATGTTAACATTATTATTAGTATTATTATATATATTATTATTATTAGTATTGATGATAGTTCATTTGGGTTATATTATTTATGGTTATTATATATTATCATCATTATTATTATTATATTAGTATTATTATTATTATTATTATTATTATTTTATTTTTTATTATGTGGTGTTGATTATATACTGTT
>JANAVB010028382.1:0-2500 GCA_029216955.1 Iris pallida
GGGCCTCAAGAGCCAGCTGGTCGATGACACAACTTGTAAATGGGCTTGAGGTTTCTGATATTGTTTATTACATCATACCATAAGTTTTATGCTATTAGTTCAAAGAGAAATCTACTAGGCATATCTCTTTTGGTTCAAAGGAGGACTATAACCAAAGAATATCAGAAATGGTGGGTACTTGTCCTCTGTGACATGGAGAGGTTACGGACCTACAACCACTGTTGTCTACTGTTGTTTTAATGTGAAAACGGATCCTGTGGGAAGGTTGGCTTAAATGCCTTAAGAGTTCTCAGGCAGAGTGAATGCCTGGAGTGCTTTACAGGAGCACGGGAGCACAACACTACAAGGAGTGCAACTCCTGCTATAGTGGGGTGACTCCACATAAGGTTTTCAGGTAAGGTAATACCTCGACTTTGCAAGCCAAGTCACAGCGGAGTAGCACCGCAAATAGGCAGGTAGCCTAATGTTGTATGATAATCGTAATAAGAGCGGTAGATAACACTACAAAGAGGACGATGTCCTCCTGTTACAGTGGCATGACACCACGACGAGGTACCAGGTAGGGTAAAGCCTCGGCTTCGTGAGCCATGTCATAGCGGCGTAACACCGTACGGAAGCGCAAGGCTTCATGCTGGGTAGTTTGGCACTACAAAGAGGCATGTGACCTCATGCTACAGTAGTATGACACTACGATGAGGTACCCAGGTGGGGGTAAAGCCTCGACTTTAAGCCATGTCATAGCGGCGTAGCACCGCAAAGAAGCGCAATGCTTCATGCCATGACTCTTTATAAAGAACTCACCTATAGTGTATGGACAGAGATATCAGGCCGTCTCTTGAGGGTAAACTTGTAGACGCCCAAAATTATACACTGAAACCAGGCTGGCACAAGGCCTTTAATGTGCAGCCAGAAGCATAGTTGATGTCATTATATGAGTAGGAAGAATTGCAGTTATGGTACAGAATTCAAGGCTTAGTCCATTCTTGTATCATGCTGTTATTTAACCTATACGGGAAGATTCAAGTCGTAGCGACATCTCTTCTAATGCATGATGGACAGTCACTGTGGGGAACGCTCAACCCATATACTGAGATATGTGGGGGATTGTTGGTGTTTTTGCCTTTGGACTAGGAAAGATAGTCCTACATCGCCTACACCAAATGGTGAGTATCTCAATATAATGCATTGCTTGTGTTGAGGTGTGCACATGAGGTGTGGTGGGGCACAAGTGTGTGTCATGTGGGAGTATTTTCCTAGAAAGAAAAAAAGATCAATTCTAACAAAGATATAAGTTGATTTTTGTTGTGCGAACACGGACTCGGACACGGACTCCAGGATGTCTCGTGCATGCATAGGAGTGTTCGGGGGGGGGGGGGGGGGGGGGGGGGGGGGGGGGGGTAGGAGTGGACTGGCACACTTCTATGCTGATTGTGGGATGATCTAAAATATCAAACTCCATTTTTGAATATTGGTATTTAGTCCCACATCGGATAGGAGAAGAAGTGAAGTCTCAACTCCACTCTATAAATAGAGCCCCTTGGCCTCCTTTGAAAGATGCACCAAGAAGAGAGTTAAGGGAGTCTGTAAAGTCCAGGAAGTCCGTTCAAGTCTCAAATATTGACTTACAAGCGTTCCAGAAGTTCTTTGTGAACTTGTTGGTTCCTGGAAGCAGATCGTATTGGGGCGAATCTTGCTTTGAGCAACGGTGATCTTAATCACCCCAGCAAGAACCTTTCCTCTTCTTCTTTCTTCTTTCTTCTTTCTTCTCCTTCATCTGAGTTGTAACTCAGTTCTGTCCGTCAGCAACTGCGATTACGAGGAAAAATATGAGATTTATTTTCTGATTATTATTGCTTTTGTAATCAGATTCATATTATAGTGTTCCTATTGGATCTCGAGAATAATCAGAAGGGGAACATTTGTTTGAACCTCTGATCTCGACATTGAGTCTACCATCTTTGATCAAGCCCCGGGACTAACAAGTATTTCATTGATGATGAGACTGGCTAGCCTAGTGGGGCGACCAATCAAAGCGGATGATGCGACCACGATGAGATCGAAGCTGGGATATGTCAGAGTTTTCGTGGAGATAGAAGCAGGTAAGGAACTTCCTTTGCATGTTGAATATGAGATTCCATCTGGAGAGGCCTTTCAGCAGAAGGTGGAATATGAATGGGTTCCACCCGTGTGCCAATTTTGTAAGTGCTTTTGGACATCCGTCCAAAGTTTGCAAGAGCAAGCGAGTGTTGCAACAGAGACTGCAGCTGAAACATGAGGTGGGAATGGTGTGCTAATGCCTACGCATATTGGTGACCCTGAGACTCATCGGGTAGAGAGCCCGACTGAAACAACTAGGGAGATGGAGGTGGAGGTTGACAATGGGATCGAGACGGACATGAGTGCTGGGTGTACACAGCAGATTCCGGAAGGACGGATAGATGCTAATCTATCACATGTGGATTGCTCCTAAGAGATTCCTCCTAATAGCATATTGCTTTTG
>JANAVB010028382.1:5000-38385 GCA_029216955.1 Iris pallida
ATTTTTTTCGCAGTCCTAGCTGCATGTAGGATTGTCAAAAAATTTGGCAGTCCTAAACTGGACTTGCTGCAGTTTAGGACTGCCAAATTTTTTGGCAATCCTAAAATGGACTTGTTGTACAGTAAGTCCATTTTAGGACTGCGCAGTCCTAAACTATAGCAAGTCCATTTTAGGACTGCCAAAAATTTTGGCAGTCCTAACAGCATATAGATTTGCCAAATTTTTTGGCAGTTCCAAACTGGACTTGCTGTAATTTAGGACTGCCAAATTTTTTGACAGTCCTAAATACCAATTTTTCTTAGTAGATTCCGATGTTAGGGATGTACATTGGGTTTTTAGTCTAAGACTAGATACCTATGCTTATGAACAATGAGCATTTTATCATTTCTTTCTCGCTACTTGTTATGCTTGGTGCCAATTGGTAAACAATTCTTCTCTTTTAACAATCCGATGATTAGATTTTAACAATCCGATGATTAGATTAAATTAGTTGAGAATGCTACGGATATGAATTCTGATCAATTTTTTCCTTGACTGCATTGGGGTTAGTTTTTTGTCCAGAGTTGAATTTTTAGGATTTTGATTATAATAGGTGGACAATTGATCTTAACTTTTCTGGTACCTTCATGGTTAGGAGGAAAAGTAAGAAACTTTCTAGGTTTGGAGAGAAAGAGAAGTGAGAAAGAAGACCAGGAAAAAAAATTGACTTATATACCTACATTTGGACTAGCCCTGAATAATTTTTCAAGTGGTAAACTTGTAAATAAAAAAAATTTGGGCGAGGCTCGAGTAAAGAGTGAAGTGCCCTTAAAATTAGCCAAAAAATTCCTCATGAAAAGTGGGATTCCAAGAAGTGCCAATCCATTATATCCACCATACAAAGTTAAGATTTAGGGATACAAACTCATGATCTTTAGATTGAAGTCCCTGAAAACTATGACATTTTACACTGGTTCCAGATATAAAATAACTAGTACAATCAATTAAATAGTAACTATAAATAAGGAAATTAACACAAAAACACAGATGCTTCTCAATAAAATCATAGCAAGTCTCACACATCAACGGAAGAGCCACAAAAGTTTCAAGCATCACTTTTCGGCTTGTCCCGGCTGCAATATCCTTCTTCACCACCGCGCTCTAGATCCTGGGTGGCACCAAAGAGGCCTTCAGCAGGTGTCTTTCCCTCGGGTGTCCTTCCCTCGCTATCATCAGCAGCTATTGTTTGTGGAACTGTAACTGAGCTTGAGCTCACATGTTGCTCAGACACTAAGCTTGTAAGCCCATTCTGCTTCAAATAATTCTCTAATGGAAGATTCGCAACATGAAGGAGACTCATCATGCTCATCCTTGATGATGACGCAGACCCATCAGCCTTCTGTTGTACACCGTGTTCCGGTTGGTAATTCAAATCTATATGTGCCTTTTCCAACTCGAGCTTTTCTATAGTAGCTATTCCAAACTCGGTGCCTATATCAATCTCCTTCTGAGAGTCCAGACCCTGAAGTCCATTAAAAGAGCTGCTGCTCCCTTCTTTGTCGTCCTTGTTGCCCCAGTCAGGCAACAATCTTTTGTGGGTCTCAGTTTCCTCACGCTCAGACTGGCGCTTCTTCTTCCTGAGCATGAGGGTCTTGAAGCGGCGCTTGACAGTCATGCATACATTGCATGTGCATGTAGGATTGTGCTTGGGGCCCTTACCGCTGGGTGGCTGGATGCACACAATACACGTGCAGCCAGGACGGTGTCGGGGATGTTTGGTCGTTGTTACAGCAACTGATGCTGAAGCTTGATTTGCCACATCTCCAAGGGTTGCAGCGGTAGCCAAGGGGTCAACAGTGGACACTTCCATTTCCAGGGCATTCTGTTTGCAGAATGCGGTTCTGCGCCTTTTTATTTCTGCAATATATATATATATATAAGACCGAAGAAACATGGGTGAAGATTATGAACATAAATTAGAAGGAAAAATGTCTGAATTTTATTTCTCAAATCATGAACGCTTTAACATTTTAAAGATTAGAGGACTTCAAGGATAGTAGGGTGAGAATGAAGAAGAAAACCAGTTCAATCACAATAACTAACAAGGAGTATTCTGAATATAAAGGTATCCCTTGTAGGTCTGACAATCACAGAGAAACAATTCTACACCTAAACTAAAGAATCATAATTCACATAGAAAGTTTTTAGATGAAGACAGCAAAGAAACACATCGAAAGTGAGATGAATTCCTGAACCTGGGTAAATACAGAAGTGTAAACAGAAGACACATTTGAATAATCGTTCATAGAATAGCACCCAAAACTACAAGGAGAATGTATTAGTAATTTACAAATATAATAACAATGCTACTGAGAAAAGATTCATCCTTCACACCATTTTAGCAAAGGATATAACCATGTACCACGGGATGGTCATTCCTCTTTTAAACAATGGCTTCGTTCGTCAGAGAAATGCATGTAAATCCCTATAGAAAGTTGTATTATCTTACCACTTTATAAACTCCTTATAGTCCAACAACACTTGGAGTGTGCTTATTGGCTACATGAGCTTAAACTGTGTTACGGAAATGCGGTGTTGCATGATATTGGACTTGATCCATATAACTTAAAAAGAAAAATCGCTTGTTAAGTGAATAACAATCTCAATTATTTATACCTCGTGCTTCCACTTTCTATCTGATCGGGACTACTTTTTTCTACACGAGCCCTCTTTATATCGTTATCAAACTAAGTGCTTAATCAGATGCAAAATACAACCCAACAAATTGCATATCCAAAAGGTAGATTACCTATCTGCCAACAATTCGCCTAGGTTTTATGGCACGACCCTCTCACACTCATAGCTCGATAGGAATTTGGCATATCCAACAAAAGGTAGATTACCTATCTGCCAACTCTTCACCTAGGTTTTATGGCACGACCCTATCACGCTCAAAGCTTGCTTGGATATGAATTTGACACCAAAATAGAGGGTTTACATCAGGTCAACAGACGATTGTAAAAACTGCCAAATCCTTTATAAAACTATCTTATGATCCATAACCCAACGCTTGGATGATGATTGATAATTAAGCCAGTATTAACAGCCAAGAAGTAACAATTTTTTTTTTTTTTGATTGGAGCTCTAGGTTCGAATGACATTAACAACATGGCTTTTTTCCTAGCAACTAAAGAGTACACTTAACACCCGAGGAAAAACAATACACCAAGAAGATCTAGGGTATATGGAAATAAATTTTCATGATTTTAGATTTAGATATACAAGGAAGGCGGAATTAGACTTTATAAGCAGAATACTAGATGGAGTTGTTAGCTGAAAATAGAAGGTATGTTTCTAACAACAACTTCATGGTTGTAGGAAAGATGATGATGATATAGATGTACAAGAAAATTTGAGTAGACAACCTAAATTCAAGATATTTCATATAGTTCCAGTCATTGATTTAACCCAAGTTTGGTTCAAGGAGGGTGAGGGTACAGAAGAGAAGTGATCACATTGTGTTTACTCCTTTTGCTACTGAATTAAGTTACACCAACAATAAAGCCTTTATCCCAAAATTGTGTGCCGGTTGTTAGTGAAATTAGGTGAAAGTGAAAAGACCTGAGAAAATATTGGTTAAAAAGTCCCAAGTCTTAAATATCACTCATTAAAGAAGGTATACATAGAAAGTAGTCTAGGTTTCTAAACTTATTTTGTGCACTCTTTCTTCCTTATTATAACATTTCCGTCTTTGAAAAATCTGAAGGGTCAAAGTTCAGTCACAGTAAGCTAAATGATGCAGGGAAAATTGTTTTATGAAACTATTTGACCAGATGTTTCTTTATGTTGGAAAAAGGAATCTGAAACCCGAAAAGTTCTAATAATAGACAAACGGTAAGATCATTTGGATTTCAATTGCACTGCACCATGATATGTATGTTGGGAATTGTGATGCAAAATCAAAACTATTCTAAACCTAATTTGATTTGGCTAGGATTAGTTAGTTATTTGGATGTATCCAAGTTATTTCCTTTTAAGTTTAGTTAGGTTGTTTAGGATTAGAATTTCTATTTGGTTGTAAATAGATATCATATCCTAAATAACTAACTGGCTTATGTTTAGGAATTGGTTGTCTAGCATTAGGGTTTCTATTCATATATAAATAAAGATCCTTGGGCTTATTCCAAATAACACTCTGGTGCTCAGTGCTCATTGAGGGGTTGATTAGCTGCCAATAGGCTAGAAGAACGAAAGAGAAAAGAAATAGAGGTTGAAGAGGAGGGAGAATGGGTTTCTCGGGTATTCTTTGGGTGTAACTTCTAGGGATTTATTGGGTTCTCTTTGTATAACTTTTTCTTTATTGGGGGTTGCAAAGTTGTTGCATCTTGTAAGCCTTGAAAGCTTGTTTTAGTAGTGATCTCGTTGTCCCAGTGATTTTTACCGTTAGGGTTTTTCCAGGTAATCCTTTTGTCCTCTGTATCTTGTATCTTGGTCTTTATTTTCGATACAAAAAATCGTTGTGATCGTGTGTTTGTCACGGAGCATGATTGTTGGGGAATAGATTCCACATTCAATGTAAACATAGCAAGCTACATAAGTTCCCATTTGCCAGATCATGCATACTATAAGAAAGATCTTGTACCTGCATTCTGTAAAAGAATATTTTGCAGCTCGCCTAGGCTCAATTCATCTGGAATAGAACAAGAAGATCTGCAGGGTCGTGAATGTAAAATAAGTACTATATAAGACTGCTTGATGAGATAATTCTGCTATGATTATTATGAAAATAAACATGCATGGAGCAAAAGAAAATTGATAACCACTGCTTAGTTAATGCCAGACGTTCATGTGAACTGGGGAAAAAAGAGCAGAGATTCTAATTCAAATAAAGGTCCTTTCAAGTGAGAGAAAAGCCACACAGGATAAGACAAGATCCCTCCCTTCCTCCCCATAACCTATGGACCATGAAATTAGTAACAAAATGAAGTTTTCAGGCAGAGTCTAATCCTTTGCATAAACAAAATAGTAACCAAGGAAATGTAGTGCACGTATTAAGCCAAAAATCTTCAACATAATGGATTTTGTTATTCCCGAAACAGATCTAGATGGAAGAACGATCAGAATTTAAGAGACCTCTTGCAAAATAAATTTTGCTCTCTATTCTGATATAGCAACTGTCAGACGCAGATACTTCTTGCAAATAAATCTGCTCGTTGTTCTGACTTTGTAGGATTTCAGAGACCTCTTGCAAATAAATTTTCTCTCCTAATTTTCTTAGCCACTCAGAGAAGAAGAAGAAAGAAAGAAGAGAGAAAGACAAATCAGCTGGGATGATGAAGATCACCGTTGCTCAAAGCAAGATTCGTCCTATCATGTTCTGCTCACAAAAACCAGCAAGTTCTGAAGGAACTTTTGGAACGCTCGTCGTCACCTTCTTTACGAACTCGCCGAACTCCATTGGACTCTGAAGGCAGCAATCACACACCTCTCTTCGTCTCTCAATTTTGAAGTAAGTTCTCAAAGAAGGCACGAAGAAAGTATTTATAGAGTTGGATGGAAGTCCTAACCCTAGTCTTAATGTGAAGATTGACCTAGAAGCAATTTATGGACCCTTGGAACCTGTAAGAAAACCATTCCTCGCAGAAATAGTAGATGGATGCAAGCCAAAGAGATACAAAAACCTTGTATCAGTTCTGAAGGTATTTTTAAAAGATCATCAATTCCTTAGAAGGTATTGTTAAAAGATCATCAATTCCTAATGAAATAGATGTAGCAGTAGCTTGTTGGAAACCTAAAGTCTTCCCTTGATCCAGGATATATGTGATGTATATGTCATTATGAAATGATCTATTAATATGCTAATAAGTCGTTTCATAGCAGTTCCATCTACAACTTTATTGTGAGCCTATATCGACTCGTTCTGTTATAAGTACCGCTATATTTCCACGAGTAGTAAGTGGTTTGCGAGACCACAACTCACAAGAGAGCTCGGTGGAAAACTTACGTTCATTAAGGCTGTTAGGGTGGTCACTGAAGGTAATGGAGGTAAAATGAAGCTTTGCATGACATGGCACTGGTCACCAAATAGGCATTAACAAAGTTGTGTTAAGAAAAAAAAAAAGCAAAGAAAGGGCACATCAAGAATCACGAGGTTACGAGCGAGAAGAGTGACAAACGTTCCGAACCCAAGAGAGGATAAGAGATATAGACCATGGGCACATAAATATGGCATAATGCAAATGACTAGTAGGGGAGGAAGACTTGGAGTATTGTAGTGGCTAAATGAAAGTGTTGCAACCTCCCAGGTTCGTTGCAAGGGAGGGTAAGGTGTGTCGTCTAAGGAAGGCCCTCTATGGCCTGAAACAATCACCTCGTGCATGGTTTGGTAGATTTACACAGGTGGTTACTCAATTTGGAATGTGTCAGTCGAAGAAGGACCATTCAATCTTCTATCGACACACATCTGCTGGAAGAATACTTCTTGGTGTCTACGTTGATGATATTGTAATCACGGGAGATGACAGCCAGGGTATTGCAAGTCTCAAGAAGTTTCTTGGAGAACAATTTCAAACCAAGGATATGGGATCCTTGAACTATTTCTTGGACATTGAAGTCACACGGGTTAAGCGGGCGGGACATTGTAATGTCTCAAAGAAAATATGTACTGGATATACTAAATAATGTAGGCATGATGCAAGCAAAGGGAGCAAACTCATCTATGGATCCATGGGCAAAATTAATCCCAGACGAAGGGGTCCTGATGATCAATCCAGATCATTATCGTCGAATGGTTGGAAAACTCAACTACTTGGCAGTCATGACACGTCCGGATATTTCTTTTGCATTAAGCGTCGCAAGTAGATTCATGGCTTCTCCAAGAGTTCTACACTGGCAGACAGTTCTCAGAATTTTGTGTTATCTAGTAAAGAATCCAGGAAAAGAAATTCGAATAGAGAATAATGGACACACTCGCATTAAGTATTTTACTGATGCTGACTGGGGGGCAAGTTTGACAGATAGACGGTCTACATCTGGATACTCAGTATTTGTTGGCGGAAATCTAGTATCATGGAAAAGCAAGAAACAAAGTGTGATAGCACGCTCAAGCTCGGAAGCAGAATATCGAGCTATTGCTCATGGCACGTCACAGATATTATATATGAAGCATCTCCTACAAGAACTGGAAGAAGACGCAGAATCTCAAGTGGCAGACCTATGGTGTGATAACCAATCTGCTATTCACATTGCCACCAATCCAGTATTTCATGAACGGACGAAGCATATTGAAATTGACATTCATTTTGTTCGTGATGAATATACAAAAGGAGTGATAAAGTTTCAACATGTGCGGACCGGCGACCAGATAGCTGATATCTTCACAAAGTCTCTTCTGGGTCCCCGGGTTCAATTTTTATGTAACAGGGTGTTAAGTGTTATATTAGAGTTATTAGTTATTGGGCTTTAGTCCCACATTGCTTAGAGTAATAGGAGAGGAGGCTAGCCTCTCCTATATATATGTGTTACACATATATATAGGAGAGGCTAGCCTCCTCTCCTATTACTCTAAGCAATGTGGGACTAAAGCCCAATAACTAATAACTCTAATATAACACTTAACACCCTCCCTCAAGCTGGAGCATAGATGTCAATCATGTCCAGCTTGTTACATAAAAATTGAACCCGGGGACCCAGAAGAGGCTTTGTGAAGATATCAGCTATCTGGTCTCCGGTCCGCACATGTTGAAACTTTATCACTCCTTTTGTATATTCATCACGAACAAAATGAATGTCAATTTCAATATGCTTCGTCCGTTCATGAAATACTGGATTGGTGGCAATGTGAATAGCAGATTGGTTATCACACCATAGGTCTGCCACTTGAGATCCTGCGTCTTCTCCCAGTTCTTGTAGGAGATGCTTCATATATAATATCTGTGACGTGCCATGAGTAATAGCTCGATATTCTGCTTCCGAGCTTGAGCGTGCTATCACACTTTGTTTCTTGTTTTTCCATGATACTAGATTTCCGCCAACAAATACTGAGTAGCCAGATGTAGACCGTCTATCTGTCAAACTTGCCCCCCAGTCAGCATCACTAAAACACTCAATGCGAGTGTGTCTATTATTCTCCATTCAAATTCCTTTTCCTGGATTTTTTACTAGATAACACAAATTCTGAGAACTGCCTGCCAGTGTGGAACTCTTGGAGAAGTCATGAATCTACTTGCGACGCTTACTGCAAAAGAAATATCCGGACGCGTCATGACTGCCACGTAGTTGAGTTTTCCAACCACTCGACGATACTGATCTGAATTGGTCATCAGGAGCCCTTCGTCTGGGAGTAATTTTGCCCCTGGATCCATAGGTGAGTTTGCTCCCTTTGCTTGCATCATGTCTGCATCATTTAGTATATCCAGTACATATTTTCTTTGAGACATTACAATGTCCCGCTTACCCCGTGTGACTTCAATGCCCAAGAAACAGTTCAAGGATCCCATATCCTTGGTTTGAAATTGTTCTCCAAGAAACTTATTGAGACTTGCAATACCCTGGCTGTCATCTCACGTGATTACAATATCATCAACGTAGACACCAAGAAGTATTCTTCCAGCAGATGTGTGTCGATAGAAGATTGAATGGTCCTTCGACTGACACATTCCAAATTGAGTAACCACCTGTGTAAATCTACCAAACCATGCACGAGGTGATTGTTTCAGGCCATAAAGGGCCTTCCTTAGACGACACACCTTACCCTCCCTTGCAACGAACCCGGAAGGTTGCATCATATATACTTCTTTATCAAGATCCCCGTGGAGGAAAGTATTCTTTATATCGAGTTGAAGTAAAGGCCAATCATAGCGAATGGCCAAGGCCATGAGGACACGAACGGACGTCATTTTGGCCACAGGAGAAAAAGTCTCGAAGTAATCCTCACCATAGGTTTGAGAGTAATCTTTGGCCACCAGACGAGCTTTCAATCGGTTAAGAGTGCCATCCGGTTTTACCTTAATCCTGAACACCCATTTACAGTCGACTGCCTGTTTACCATGAGGTAGATCGACTAAGTCCCAGGTATGATTCTCCTGGAGAGCCTTCATCTCCTCATGCATAGCAGCACGCTAACCAGGATGTCGGAGACCCTCCTCAGCGGTCTTGGGGATCTGAATCCCATCAATAGTAGCTACCAGAGACTGAGTGTGACTGGTAAGTCCATTGTAGTGGTTAACATACAAGGGATGATCTCGACATGCACGACGAGGACGTTCTGGAGGCGGAATCGCCGGAGCTGCTGGCGGAATTGGTGGAGCTGCTGGAGGGACAGATGGAGGCAACTCACTGGAGCCGGAGCTGCTGGTGGAACTAGTGGAGGAAGATTCTGTGGTTGTTGTCGTTAATGGCTGAATCGGTGTATGTGGACCATCATCCTGGAAGACTGGCTCGGTAAGGGAGGGCACCCGTACGGGGGGGTGGTTGTGTTTGAGGAGGAAACAACAAAAAAATCTTCTTCGGGATAGATCAGGGGAGCCGGACCTGTTGATTGGGGGAACGGAGGAAATTGTTTCGACAAAGGTAACATCCCGAGTGAAAAAATATCGCTTTAAGACAGGAGAGAAACACCGATACCCTTTCTGATCTTTAGGATACCCAAGAAAAATACATTGTATAGCCTTAGGATCCAATTTAGAAAGGGTTGGTCGGGTATCCCGAACATAGCATAAGCAACCAAAGATGCGGGGAGGCAGAGGAAACGGCTCTCTTCCAGGAAAGAGCCTAGAGAAGGGAGTGCTACCATGGAGAACTAACGACGGCATGAGATTAATAAGATGACAAGCTGTAAGGACCGCATCCGACCAAAATTTCTTGGGAGTACGTGCTTGAAACATAAGAGCACGTGTTGTTTCCAATAAATGATGATTCTTGCGTTCGGCTACACCATTTTGTTGTGGTGTGTACGCACAAGAGGTTTGGTGGATGATGTCGTTGCTGGCCAGATGTTTATCAAGATCACGAGATAAATACTCACGACCATTGTCACTCCGAAAGGTTTTGATTGGAAGACCAAATTGTGTAGTTATCTCGGCATGAAAGTTACACCATATGTTAAATAATTCAGTACGACTTTTTATTAAATAAATAAAAGTGACATGTGAGTAATCATCGACAAACGTGACAAAGTACTTAAAACCCATTACAGATTCAGTCGGACAAGGTCCCCATATATCAGAATGCACCAACTCAAAAGGAGCGGTTGCAAGATTATTTGGACTCACCGGATAAGAAACCCGATGATGCTTAGCTAAACTACATGGCTCACAATGAAAAGAAGAGGGAATAGCTAAAGATAGGTACATTTTCTGGAGAACTGGAGACGACAGATGACCTAACCGACAATGTAACTCGACCGGATCAAGTTTCATGCTTGCACAAACAACAGAAGGAGTTGCGTCAAACAGGTACAAGCCTCCAGCCACATGCCCCTTACCAATAGTCTTCCCAGTTGTCAGGTCCTGAAAAACACAATTATCAGGAAAAAAGGTTACCGAGCAATGAAGTTCACGAGTAAGTTGACTGATAGAAAGTAAATTGAACGGGTTCCCAGGAGTAAGTAGAACAAAGGTAACTGACAGTCCGGGAGAAAGAGTGGCACTTCCACGGCCGCGGACTGCCAGAGAACCGCCATTGGCAACAGTAATGCCAGAAGCACGACGGACAGGTACATAATCATGTATCATACCTGCGTCACCAGTTATGTGTGAGGATGCACCAGAGTCAATTACCCACTGCTTGGGTTTTACTATGCATGCTGCGGAATATCCGGCTGTGGAACCAGACGTTGATGCTTCACCACGACGTTGAGCCTGGAACTCAAGAAATTTCGCGTAAGAATCGTCGCTCATCTGAACCGAACGAACACTATTATCAGTAGCATCCGAAGTAATATTGGCAACAGGAGATTTAGGGCACTGCCACTGGAAATGTCCCTGTTGGCCACAGTGGAAGCATGTTCGTAGTCGTCCCCCATCACGACCACCATTGCCGCGTCCGCCATCGCGCCCATAAGTCTGACCACCTCGTCATCCACCACGTCCACCACGAACGCCAGGACGAGCAGCGCTATCAAGGGCAGATCGATCAGCAGGAGTATCTTTCGGAGTGGTCTCAACCACCTTACAGCCCGAAGAACACGGAAGTGGGCCTCCATCAAAGATGGAACATCAGATCCAGCAATGATCTGGGATTGAGCTGAGTCCGCATCTGGACGGAGAGATGCAAGATATGCCATAACATGAAGCTGCTCGCGTTGAGCCCGAGCTTCATTGATATCCGCCGTCAGAGGAAGAACACGATCAATTTCATCCACCATAGCCTTGAAGGATCGGAAGTGGTCCTTATAAGACTTGTCTCCTTGAGTTGCTCGGTAAACGCCAACAACCGAGTCGTATATGCGAGACAAGTCGCGTTTTCCATCAAACGTCGTTGCTAGGACCTCCCATAGCTCCTTGACCGTGTCCGTGTTTTGAACCATGTCCTCGACGGACAGTTCCATGGAGTTCATCAACTGTGTAAACAGTCGACTATCATCCGTCTCCCACTGTTCAAATGTGGGATCAGTCGTCGCCGGAGGCTGTCAGTCAAATATTTAGATAGCCGCATCCCACGAAGTATTTTTTCAACTTTCTTCCGCCATGTTGAGTAACCATCTGGACCGTCCAATCGACGGTAGACAAGTCGAGTCGAAGAGATCGTCGTGCCAGTGCTCATCGTATTGCTGACACCGTTACCATCATCTGCCTTCGAATCTGTCATCCTGAAATGGAAGCAACCGTCGCGAGTTCTTTCCAACCCCAAAAATCACACCAACTTTACGAATGTGCTATAAACGTGGTCAACACCGTCGCGCACATAGAAAGTAAACACGTCAGGACACAGGAGAAAACACAATCATTCTCTGTGTAGATTTGGATGTGAAGATTAGGGTAGGAAAATCATTTATTAAGTCCAAACGGCTTAATCTAGGAATAAAGCGTTGGACCATTGACTTTTTTTTCTTCTTTTTTTTCTTTTTTTTTCTTTTATTCTTTTTTCTTTTTTTTCTTCTTTTTTTCTTTTTTTATTTCTTTTTATTTCTTTTTTCTTTTATTTCTTCTTTTTTTTTCTTTTTTTCTTTTTTTTAAACTAGGGTTCGGAGGGTGTGTGGTGGCTGATGGAAAATGTTAGGATTTTGAACCATCGTGGGTGATCCGGGTGTCTGCACAGCAGATCCGGGGCGTGGGAGGGGGGATCCGGGTGTCTGCACAGCAGATCCGGGGTGTGGGGGAGCCGGGTGTCTGCGCCGCAGATCCGGAGTGTAGGGGAGCCGGGTGTCTGCACAGCAGATCCGGGAAGGGGAAGAGAACCGGGGGTCTGCACAGGGGGGAATTTTTTTTGTTGTGGAAATTTTTTTTCTTCCTTCTATGGCTCTGTTACCATATAGAATGGAATAAAATAGATGATTTCTTTATTGAAGAAAGACTACACAAATATATAGGAGAGGCTAGCCTCCTCTCCTATTACTCTAAGCAACGTGGGACTAAAGCCCAATAACTAATAACTCTAATATAACACTTAACATGTTGTATCTCGCATTTGGTTGTGCCTAAGGTTCGCAAAGGAGTTGATTATAAAATTTAGTCCCATGTTAGATAAAGTGGAAGAATGATGTATAGATATATAGGATTGGTCCAACAGTTAACAAAGAATTTTTCTTTCAAGTCATATGGATGAAGTCCAATATTATATGTAATAGATCAACTCAGGTTCGGATCACACCACATTTCCAACAAGTGGTTTGAGTGCCGGGTTGGGAGACGGGTTGGATAGGCATTCTAGTTGCTTCGAACGATTTTGTTGAACATCATAATATGTATAATCAGCTTCAAGTTGGCTCGTATGATGGAGTCGTCTCCATAATATGGTTCAAGATAGGAACCCAAGGTGGAGCATCTCCATAAGGTGGTCATGCTACAAGGGACCTGATGTTGGAGGGACTATATGGATTGGCTTCGCTCCTTAGGTGGAGCATCTCCATAAGGTGGTCATGCTATAAGGGACATAAGGTTGGAGGGATTATATGGATTGGCTTCAATGGTCGGTTTACCTCTTGGGTCCAACGTGAAACAAGACGTGTGGTCGACACCCATTGCTGGTATGGGTTCGATGAACGTGTTAGTTTAACTCTGTGTTCAAGTGGATCGGGATAATAATTGTTCCCATCACAAATAAAAGAGGAAAAGTTTTGATAAATTCTGCTTTTACGAATTACAATCAAGTAGTACAACAAAATCCTAACAACAAGAATTTGTAGTATAAAAGATAAGATCTGGAGAAGTGTGACGATGGACATCGAGCATTATAGTGACTTATTTACTTCGTTAACGATCGACAGGCGAAGGCCTTGTTCTTTGATATGTTCTCTCTTTTCTCAGTGTTTGTCTCCCTTTGTGTGTGTGGAAGAAAGAAGATGTGCCTCTATTTATAGCAATTCTTACCGGAATCAGCTATGCACGAGGTGGTTGATTGGATGTGATCAAGTGCGGGACTTGTGGTACGCAATCTCGATTGTTAAGCTATCAGCTATAGCTGTTTAACTGCAAAGCCTGGTCAAGGTGACACGTGTGTTGATTGGAGAAGATCCACTGCAAAGATCCTGGAGGCGTTGTTATGAAAGTTGATATATTGTAACTGCCAATTACAGCGGCTAATCGTATGTCCCGATTATGGTGACATGTGGCACATACTGTAATTTGCGAAGATATTCTGTTAAAAAGGGCGGTTATATGCACACACCATAAACACGAGATCAAATCATCAAGATTATATGTCCGATCGGTTTGACACGTGACAGATACTGAGATTTAGATAATTTCTTGTTTAATGGGGCGGTTAATAACACACGCTATAAACATAGGATTTAAATCACCCATCTATTAATTGGATGGCCCGACCGATTTTGACACGTGGTACGTACCAAGATTTGAGAGAATTTGTCTTCTAGAGCACTGTCATATGAAGGCTTTAACCGCATGAGACTGCCCGGTAGGAAGCCGCAGGGGGGTGGCACTGCACCGCTGTCTATTGTCAAATGGTAGTGGTCAGGGTGATATAAGGACTGCCATCTACGATAGGAGGTACTGGGGGCCTTTAATGCTGTCAGGCTAGCAATTGGAGGAAGAACTGCGTAGGTTGTAGCTGCCAACTAGCCGCATGGAGGGTCACATAGTGGACCACTGTCAATCAGCCGCATGGTCTGGTGCGTGTTTGAACTTTTTGGGCTTTGGAAGATTTTTCCATACTTCTAAAAGATCCCCTTCAAAGTTTTTAAACTTGAGATAATTTTGGAACACTTTGAACAGAAGCATGTACACATAACACTTGGGCCGTCTAGGTCTTGCTGACGTCGTCAATTGATGCCAGGTTGTCTAACTTTTTTCAGAACCCGTTTTTTCTCGAGAGGATATTGTTCAAGATTGCTTGGGTTCCTTACCCAAGGCTGGATTTTCGCCTATAAATAGGGCCTTGAGGAGAAAAAAAGGTCTTCATCTGCTTTCTTTTTTCCCTTCTATTTCACTTAAAAAAACTCTAGGATGGCTTTCCGCACTTCCCCTTCTGCAGCTACTGCTGCCAAGAGATCCGCAAAGGGAAAGGGTTCAGTCGCCGAGGATGTGATGCAGAAGCCGAACTTCCACCCTGATATTCAACCGTCGATCGAACGTAGGCTTTTCTGCATTTTTGTAGGGTTTCCCAAGATCCTTGTCAAAAAAACATGCTATGAACGATCATCCAGGACATCTATGAACGATCATCCAGGACATCTATGGGTTGATCACCCTCTTTAATTTTGCTACATAGATCAGTATTTCATCTAGAACATGCATAGATTTTTTGTTGTTTTGCCGCATGGATGAGTGATCATCTAGACAATGTGCGGGCTATATCTGTAGTTTTGTCGCATAGATGGGGAATGCGCAAGCTGTATAGAACTTTTTTTACTTGGGCATCATCTTGTGTTGGTTGTGCGAGTTGTGCGTGGAGCTAAGTCTTTTTCCTGTCTTGCAGTATCTCAATCCGTAACTCTCTCCCCGTAACTCCATCGAGTGAAGTCCTGGGTCATGCTCAATTGCCGCTGGACGTTAATTTCGACGACTTAGTCGCCGCCATTAAGGTTCAAGTGGACAAGGATCAACCCGAGGCCAGACAGAGGATGATTGTCAACCAAAGTCCATCCTTGCTGGAGCAACTGAATGTCGGGAAGCTGCGTTTCGGCAAAGGCGAAGAAATTTTGAAGCCAATCTTTCTGTTTGGCGATGCTTTAACCTCCTCTATTGCAGAGGTCAAGAAAGTCCAAGAGGATTGGCACTTTTCATCCGGCGGGCCACGCACATATATGTCGTCAATGGAGCGGAAACTGTCGATGTCGGCTTTTGCTTTAGTGGTGAGCCCGAGAAGGGATTAGAGCTGACTGGGGGCCGGGCAGGAGTCTCGGTTGGCGTATCCGTACTTCGACCAAGTCGTAAAGGGAGATTACGACTTTCAGGGATCCGCCTTCTCATCCGCTCGTGGGTCTGATGCCCAGCGTCATTTTGAATGACCTATCCCCAAATGTCCGCCCATTCGGTGCGGATACTTTCTTGAATCGGCTTGCCGAGAAAGGGTCATACCCAACCGGGTTACTACGGTTGGTTGGTTGGGCGCATTACAACCCCTCGTGGGATGCTCTGACTACATGGATCCTGGAGAAGTATGAGGGCGTCTTGAAGGCGACCGATCTCTTCTACGTCGTGAGGGCGACTTGTCGTGGATTGGAAACCAACCATGCCATATTCATTGCCCTGGTGGAGTATAAACCTGCCGTACTGGTACTTCCTTTATGCCCGATAGTGAGATGGGGTTGGCTCTGCATGAAATGTACGAAGTCTACATAGTACCCTAGGGTGAGGAGCTTTATGAAAAGTACACCCTTACCAATAAAGAGCTAGGGGAGTTGGGAGAGGAGCGCGGAGTTCCTCTCAGTGCACAAGGAATAATTGTGTTACCGCACAATATGCCAGCCACTTAAAGAAACCCTTGGGAGAGAAAAGGCCTTGGAGAGAGAAAAGGCCTTCATCTGCTTTCTTTTTCCTCTTCCTCTTTTTCTCTTAAAGAAACCCTTGGATGGGTTCATGCACTTGCCGCTACTGCTGCAAAGAGATCCGCAAAGTAAAAAGGTCTAGTCGCCTTAGATGTGACGCAGAAGCCGAACTTCCACCTTGATGTTCAACCGCCGATCGAAGGTAGGCTTTTCTGTTTTTTTGTAAGATTTCCCAAGATCCTTGTGAAAAGACGTGCAATGTCGGATGAACGATCATCCAAGACATGCATGGGTTGATCACCCTCTTTAATTTCGCTGCATGGATGAGTATTTCATCTAGAATATGTACAGATTTTCTATTGTCTTGCGGCATGGATGAGTAATCATCTAGACAATGAGCGGGCTATATCTGTAGTTTTGTCGCATAGATCGGGAATGCGACAAGCTGTATAGAACATTTTTTTGCTTGGGCATCATCATGTGCGGGTTGTGCGTGGAGCTAAGTCTTTTTCCTGTCTTGCAGTATCTCGCCCCGTAACTCTCTCCCCGTAACTCTATCGGGTGGAGTCCTTTTAGGTCATGCTCAATTGCCGCTGGACATGAATTTCGACGACTTAGTCGCCGCCATTAAGGTTCAGGTGGACAAGGATCAACCCGAGGCCAGGCAGAGGATGATTGCCAACCAAAGTCCGTACTTCTTGCTGGAGCAACTGAATGTTGGAAAGCTACGTTCCGGCAAAGGCGAAGAATTTTTGAAGCCAATCTTTCTGTTTGGCGATGATTTAACCTCCTCTGCTGCAGAGGTGAAGAAAGTCCGAAAGGATTGACGCTTTTCATCCGACGGATCACGCATGTATATGGCAGGAGTCTCGGTTGGCCATATCCGTACTTCGACCAAGTCGCAAAGGCAGCTTACGACTTCCAGGGAGCCACCTTCTCATCCACTCATGGGTCTGATGCCCAGCGCCATTTTGAACGACCTATCCCCAAATGTCCGCCCATTCGGTGCGGATACTTTCTTGAATCGGCTTGTCGAGAAAAGGTCATACACAACCGAGTTGCTACGGTTGGTTGGTTGGTTGGGTCCATTACAACCCCTCGTGGGATGCTCTGACCACATGGATCTTGGAGAAGTATGAGGGCGTCTTGAAGGCGACCGATCTCTTCTACGTCGTGAGGGCGACTTGTCGTGGATTGGAAACCAACCATGCTATGTTCATTGCCCTGGTGGAGTTGTATAACTGTCGTACTGGTATCTTTATGCCCGACGGTGGGATGGAGTTGGCTCTGCATGAAATATATGAAGTCTCCATGTTACCCTGGGGTGAGAAGCCTTATGAAAAGTACACCCCTACCAATTAAGATTTGAGGGAGTTAGGAGAGAAGAGCAGAGTTCCTCTCCGCGTACAAGGAATCATTGTATCATCGCGCAATATGCCATCAATTTTCCAAGAACGACAGGAGCTCGGAGGGAGAATCCCCTCGTACCACCACGTGGATCATCCACCTTTTTCTTCTTCTGAGGAGTCGACGCAAGTCACCATTTAGACAGTCGCGAACTCGTCATAAGGTCGAAGCAATGATACGCAGAAAGAGTAAGTCCGTTGTCGAAGATGATGGGACTAGCCGCCTCACAGAAAATTTGGACTACTTCTACCACGATATGCAATCGTTGTCGGACAAGGCGGCCCTGGCAGGTTATCTGATGATCTGGCTACGACATTGGATAATTCCTAGAGGTTCAGGATCGATATATAGAATTAGTCGTAACCTGATACTTCCCACAGTAAAGGTGGTGTTTGGACACAAGCTTGCTATGCTCCCGGCGATGGTCGACCGCGGTCACCGGGATTTCATTGAGAAGGTCCTTCATCACAAAGGGACTGGTGATTTCAATCATGTGGAGCTACCATATCATTACTTGATGGGGTGGCTCCTATTGCACAAGTGGTCTTTGATGCAACCTGGGCTGGAAGGTGTTCTGCAGGGAGATGCCTTTATACAGCGGTACGATAGGATGACATGGGTCCCTGACGATGTCCCATCTTGCCGGCGGGATCTTGCTTTTATAGGGGCGTACATGTTTTTTACGTCTGTCCCCAATTTTACTCAGGATGAGGAAGGACAGCTTTATATAGACGTCGCAGCGGACTTCCAAGCCCTTTCTGTCAAAGTTTTCCGCTGGATCCTTTCCATCAGACCATCCCACTTGGTATATCGGAACAATGACGTCATCTTCTTGGAGCCGTACCTACCGAGTAGGTTTGTTAAGCAGTTCGGGTATAGCCAATTTATGTTGGAAAACCCGAATCCGTACCTTGGTTTTGCTGGCGGCGTGCTGGATGTGATCCGAGTGTGGCACTATTATTCCGCCTTTGGTACTATGGCACAGTTTGTATTGTCGATTGTTGGAGATGAACCGTCCATAATCTATGCAGCGGCTACTTTCTACTGTCAGGCTAAGATGACTCATGCCAGTTATAACTGAGAGACAAGCTTTATCGAGGGCACGTGGCTGATGCCTCCGCGTGACCAATCTCGGGAATCCACGAGACCCGATAGACGTGGTGCGAGGGTATCATCATCAAGGCGTGTCCCGTCGTCAACTAAGAGGGCTGCTCCTGTCTGTTCCCTAACTCGTAGAGGTGGCTTGTCACGACATGTAAGCCCGGAGGCGGGAAGTTCTTGTCGTTCAAGAAAGAGACGAGCGGAGACCTCTCTGAGAAGAGACGTGCGTCCCAGGAAGAAGGTACCTGCCCGAAAGATCCGGACGGAAGGTTTCGATCGAGGGGAGGTGATTGTCTGTTAACCACCTTTGGCACTTTCTACTTCTTACTTGTTTATCTGGATCTGTGCAGGCATCAAGGAGGAGTGGTCCTCCATGCGAGGTGGTACTCCCGATATGTTGTGAAGTGTGTGAGAGTGATGCAGCTACATCTCTGGAGTCTGGATCTCATGCGACTGTTGACGAGCTTGCCGCAGAAATTTTGGATGACTATCGTTCCGTTGAGGTGCCAGTGGAGCCCTACGTTCCTCCAGTTGTCTTTCCAAGTGAACCATTCGCTTCGGCAAGTTGTCTAGGTACATTGTTTTCAAACCATATCGTTATTCTTCACTTCTCCATAACGTTAGTGAAGCTTAATTTGGTTTGACAGGCCTTCCTCATTCAAGAATCTGCTTGCTTCAGCGAGGAGAGTGTTGAGGAAGAAGCAACGGACTTGGTCAAGAGGAGATCCAAACATGTTTCTTTCTCGATCGAAGTCAAGAAAAATGTCAAGCAGGTAGCTACCGCTAGTGTTTCTGCTGATAGGGCGACGGACATCGTGCCATGTCCTCAAGTTGTCGATGAGGTGACCGCTGCACCTCCCTCTCAATCTGGGGTTCGAAGATCCGCAACGGGAGTCGGGGTTATACTGTGTCGGCTCCTCCACCTGCTGGTGTTACTTCCCCGGGTCCTAATATTGTAGGGGCAAGTTCCACTCCTTTGACTCCGTCGAAGGAGATCAGCGATTGAGGTTTGTACTTTGGCGGGAACACGACCTTATTCTACCCGGAAGGATAAGACTGCCTTATCCCAAGTTTCTGTTTCTTGTCCCGATTGTTCATGGAGTCAAGGCGAGCTCGTAACTCATGAATAGCTTCTTGGGTGTCACTCGTCGATGTCGGATTCAACGAGTTAGGCAAAGAGGGAATATCGGCCGTTGGAGGAGCATTAGACTCCTCGTTAGCCCCTTAATTATGACTGGCTTGTCCTGAGGTCGTTGGTTGCGGCAGAAACATGTTTGCTCGGATGTCCAGTATAGTTTGTGTCAGGGTGTGCATCGAGGCACTCATAGTGTTCATCATCGCTTATAGAGCCTTGCGGCGTTGTCGGTCAATATGTTCTGCATTATCATTAGCGGCCATGTAGACCATCTTTTCATGCAGAAAGACTGATGGGTTTATGGACCCATAGTTAACTGATTCTGATCTCTGGGTTGCACTTTCCTCAGGGTAGACTTGTATTGTCGCATCGTCCTCGGATTCGAGGAGGTGGCTACCCCCAACCATTGTGGTAGTATGGATATGTCGGGGACCACCCCCGGCTTCCTGGGGGTGAATAGAGATTTCTGGAGGATTACCATCCACAGCTTGTAAGGCTGTCGAGAGGATGGTACTCCCAGACTGCGAAGTGATTCCCTGTGATGAAGACTTTCTTTTTATCGGGTCCCTGGAATACTCCTTATGTAGGTGTAGTTGGTCGAGATCCAAGGTCGAGGTCCTGACGCACTGGCCAAGATTGGAAGGTTTTTTAAACCCTTTTGGCGGGAAGGAATTTCCGAATAGAGTAGCATAAGGCATAAGGAGGCTCATCCTCCGTCCTTTGCAGTCGTTGAAATGCAGACTGCTTCTTCGTGTTGACTGCTACTCGGATACAACAACAGTTGATGGTGATGTTGGCGCAAGACCCTGTAGAGGACCTTTCATGCATGGCGTCTGCTTCGCCTCGACTTGCGTTTGAGATTTATCAGATCACGCAGGTCGGGAGAGGAAAATTTTACCGAGCGCATTATCAGTTTGGTACAACTTTCCATTAGAGGCGTGCATTATTGTTAATAGTGCATGCCTGCGGTCAGTTAGGTGGATAGTTGCTTGAGCGCGCATGGCTCGCACTGTCCTAGACTTCTTTGGACCAACGCACACTGGCGCATAGTATAAAGAGTCCATGTCATGTCCAAGAGGTTGGTACATGGTTTGCGGGAGATTATGTGGAAGACAGATTTTCCTTTTTTCTTCTTCCGAGCGCCTTTGTCGAGGAGCACCGAGATTAACTTCTTGGGCATCGATGCACATAGGAAGCTTCATGCACCTTGGTTTAGGCATAGCATGTCTTTGTGCGCTCTTCTGTTGGCACAGAGTCTGAGAGTCAGCACTGGTCTTCTCAATGGCAAACGGCTGCGAGGGTTCGGAAGAGACTTGAGCCCCCAAGTTTCCAGTATCGTAGTGTTTTCCTCTGCTGGAACTTGGGCGTCGAGCCCTATTCTTCCCAGACGCGGTAACATGGGCAGAAGCAGATAGGAGATCGCCCAGACACGGAGACAGAGGCACCAGTCGGACACACAGGAGATTGATGCGTAGTTTCATTAACGGAAACCTGAAACCTGAGTGCACGTCTTCCGCCGTCTTTAGGGATGGCGCAGTGGCTTTACCACCCAAGCTTTGCGGTGTCTTTTTAGGCTTCGCTAGCCTAGGTGAGGGATTTGAATCCCCATGAAGCATATCTTCAAAGGCTTTTGGTCGAAGCGAACGACCAACATCTTCTAGGATTATCCCAGCTCCACGGTATCGGATTGCGTCACCGCCTTCTCGTTGGTGGAGAAGGTACCCCAGCAGAGTCGCCAGATTTGTTGCTATCACGAATAAAAGGGAAAAAAGTTTTGATAACTTTTGGTTTTACAACCTACAATCAAGTAGTACAACAGAACCCTAACAACGAGAATTCCTAGTACAAAAGATACGATCTAGAAAAGTGTGACAATGGAGATTGAGTACTGTAGTGACTCCTTTACTCCATTGACGATCGACTGGCAAAGGCGTTGTTCTTTGATATGCTCTCTTTTCCCTATGTTTGTCTCCCTCTGTATGTGAAGGAAGAAGATGTACTTCTATTTATAACAATTCTCACCAGAATCAGCTAGCACGAGGTGGTTGATTGGATGTGATCAACTGCAGAATCCTTGATACGCAATTAGGTTGTTAAGCTATCTGCTATAGATGTTTAACCGCAAAGCCTGGTCAATGTGACACGTAGCATTGATTGGAGGAGATCCGATGCAGAGATCCTGGAGAAGCTGTTATGGAAGTTGATCTATTGTAACCGCCAATTACATCTGCTAATTGTATGGCCCGATCATTGTGACACGTGGCAAATACTATGATTTGGGAATATTTCCCGTTAATAGGACGGTTATAACGCGCACGCCATAAACGCGAGATCAAATCATCAAGATTTTGTCCGATCGGTTTGACACATGGCACATACTGAGATTTGAGAGAATCTCGTGTTTAATGGGGCGAAAAACACGCTATAAAAATGGGATTTAGATCACCCAACTGTTAATTGGATGGCCCGACCGATTTTAACATGTGGCACATACCGAGATTTGAGAGAATCTGTCTTCTGGAGCACCGTCATATGAAGGCTTTAACCGTATGAGACCTGTCGCATGAAATTTCAGCCGCATGAGACTACCCGGTAGGAAGCCGCAGGTGGTGACACTGCACCGTTGTCTACGATCAAAAGGTAGTGGTCAGGGTGATGTAGGCACTGTCATATGCGGTAGGAAGTACTGGGGCCTTTAATGTTGTCAGGCTAGCAATTGGAGGAAGAGCTACACAGATTGTAGCTGCCAACTAGCCATAGAGGGTCGCATAGTGGACCACTGTCAATCAGCCGCATGGTCTGGTGCGGGTTTGGACTTTGTGGGCTTTGGATGATTTTCCATGCTTCTACAATAATATGTTGGATCACCGGTTGCTCGGGCTCATCTGGATACAGGAAGGTGAAGATTATTAAGTTGTATCCCTCATCTAGTAAATTGCCCAAGGTTCACAAGGGTGTGATTATAACGTTTAGTCCTACATCGGATAGAAAATGGAAGGATAAGGTATAAATATATAGGATTGAATCCAAAACTTAACCAGGGATTTTTCTTTCAAGTCGTATGAGCCAAGTCCAAAATCGTATCCTATATATCAACTACGGTTCAAGTCACACCGCGTTCAAACAACAAGTAGCCCTGGATTTAGATGTAGTAGGGCACTACGATTAATGACGGATAGGCCATTGGATCAACTTTAATTGAAAACCCAACAGAGCTAGTCAAGCTTGGGACAAAGGGGTATGCATAACACTATTCAGATCAGTTTAAGGGATCTTTGTGCAATATCGTATTCTTCATCGTTCTAAGAGATTAACTGTCGATATCGTATTCATCGGTCTAAGAGATTAACTCTCAATATGACACCTTCACTTCGTGTTGACACAAAACTCAAGTAGCTTAAAGGCTAGTTTGAATTGTAGTTACATTTCACTCCATTTATACAAACACCCATTTCCGGGATGCTAGTTACAATAGTGTTTTGAAAACGCCCATTTAAGTACTGAAATAAGTGACACGTTTGAGAAAATGTCAATCCAGAAAGGAAACCGTTTGGCTCGCCCCTTGAGTTTGGCACTAGATGGAATCCCTTGTCAAACGTAATTGCAATCCAAGCTGGCCCTAAGTTTATTATTCTCCATAAGAGGAATCCAATATTAAGTGATTCAAGTTGTGTCCTCTTCCATGTAGTCTAGTTCATGAGGCTTACCATCTTAGGACTCGGTGCGATATGGAGACCTTATGAGAGGTGTGGCCATGTAATCCGCTTATATGTGGTGATGAATTAACCACAAGAGGGGGATTGACTCCTTTATAATTCGAGTATAGGAAAAAGAGAAATCTACGTTGCCAGAGAGGGATACTATCATAGTGGTTCTTGGCCAGAGAAGAGAATTGTACGGGAGGGCCACGTCAGTTTTCACCGAGGTTGGGTTAGATTTGGATCTGGAAAAGAAAGATTGGGCTTTTGGGATTATATCTATGGTTATAGTTCATATATTGGTGGCAGCTGAGACCTAGGTTGAGGGTTAGGGTTAGGACGATAGATTGGTGCCTTCATCAGATAGGATCAGGGTTACGGTTGTTTAGGTTTAGGATTTTGGAACAGACAATGGGGAAATGGTGACTACGGTTAGGTTTTGAGATGAAGACGACTAGGGTTTTGGGAAGATGATGATGGCGGCTAGGGTATCGGTATAGGAAAGGTCTTGGTAGAGACAAGGGTTCAATGTATAGACTAGGGTTTTGGGACGACTAAGATGAAGGGTGGAGGCTAAAGTTTTAATGTGGAGATTGGGTCTTGCTCTGCCAGGTAAAGATTTACATTGGACTAAAATAAGATGAAATCTTTAGGACTCGAGGCATTACAATAAAGATAGGCCATCAAAAGCATGTGACATCACTAATGACATCACTAATCCTACCTATAAAAAAAATATATTAAAACACTAAAATGCAGAAAATAAGATAACTATCTACTATTCAACAAAGATAATGGAATAAATAGTCGGCTTAGTCCAGGGAATAGGATGTAAAATAATCAATTCAAAAAAAAGTGCATCAGGGATGAGTGTTAACCAAACCATAAATCTGCTTGATATGACATCAACACATATATACACATGATTAGTCAATGTAATGGTTCTCTTTAGTCAATGTAATGGTTCTCTTTACAGAAGTACCTAGGAGGAAAGTAAGCAAGTAATGCTACCAAAACGAAGAATTAATGTACGAAAAAATTAATCTCATGGCAAGGCAAATGCTTTTCAGTTATCATGTTGACATTACCCTGAGAAAGCATCTTGGAATTCTGCCAGACTGAGATCAAATACAAATACTGTTTTCTAGTATTCCGACTGTTGTGTTATAGGATTTTTAAAATGAAGCAAAACTTACCTTCCTAGGTCACACATGTTTTCAGCACATGTCCACTTGGATGAAACAAGAACATCCACAGGCAACCGGCGCCACTTGAAACAATCATCACACTGAATCCATTGGTCTTGTTCCCTGACAACATAGTTTTAGGTAATCCATCATTAGATGTAAAATATGAGGATGTTTTGTAGTCCAAAATATGTGAACCAACAAGGAACACAATATGTTTTCAAAAAGGTATCTGATACACTGGAAGCATTCTTTAATCATTTGTTTGAAGACTCCAATAGCTCAAAAAGCATCGGCTAAAACTTCATGTGGTGAGTTTCTCCCTTTCCAGAAGCAAAAGGGATTGGAGTCTTCTTGAGTTATGGATTGATCTAACATTTTATGCTCAACCAATTGCCAGTGAACTGCAAGAAATTTGTTGCTAGTTCTATAAAATAATAGAAGATATATTGTCTGTTGTAATTGAGTGTTTATTAATTTGAGTCTCATAGGCTTTATATAGCCTTTACATGATGGAATATCCTGTGGCATATTCTGGCATCCCAAATATGTCCTCAGGATATTTCCATACTATAATATATTCCCTTACTAAATATACCAACACTCCCCCTCAAGATGGGCGAAAGATATTCACTAAGCCCATCTTGTCACATCCTCTGATCATGCTCACAGAGCTAAGTCCTTTGGTCAGTCCGTCTGCTACCTGATGCTTTGTTGGAACGTGGCCTAGCTACAGTAGTCCACTAACCAACTTCTCTTTGATGAAGAACCTATCGATCTCGATGTGTTTGGTCCTGTCATGTTGTACTGGATTGTTGGCAATACTAATAGCTGACTGGTTATCGCATCACAGCTTCATCTTGACTCATTGATCCAGCTTCAGCTCCACCAGCATATTCTTCAACCAAAGCAGTTCTGCAACTCCCAAGGCCATAGCTCTGTACTCCGCTTCAGCTGTCGATCTAGCTACCACTGACTGCTTCTTACTCATCCAAGAGACCAAGTTGCCTCCTAAAAAGACGCAGTATCCCGAGGTAGATCTCCTTTCATCAGCACAACTAGCCCAGTCAGAATCACAATAGCCCTCGATATCCATGTGATTATTCTTCCTGAATATCAGTCCCTTTCCGGGGGCACCCTTCAAGTATCTAAGAATCTGGTATATTGCATCCATATGACCCTTTCGAGGGTCATACATGTAGCGGCTCACCACACTAACTGCAAAGCATATATCTGGACGTGTGTAGCTCAAATAGATCAGCTTGTCCACCAATCTCTGATATCTATTCCGGTCAACTGGTTCTCCGGCTTCAGGATCCAGCTTGAACTTCTGATCTATCGGTGTCGTAGCTGGTTTGCATCCCATCATCCCTGTTTCTGTGAGCAGGTCTAATGCGTACTTCCTCTGAGAAAAAATAATTCCCTCTGTATCTCGAGCAATCTCAATCCCAAGGAAGTATCGAAGAGGGCCAAGATCCTTCACCTCGAACTCCTTGCCAAGCTTTCCCTTGAGTTGGGCGATCTCCTGCTCGTCATCGCCTGTGATAATCATATCATCCACATACACCGCAAGCATGGTGATGTGGCCTCCACTTCGTCTGAAGAACACAGTATGATCAGCATTGATCTGTTGATATTTCATCCCTATCATTGCTCTCCTGAACCTGTCAAACCACGTTCAAGGAGACTGCTTCAGTCCATAGAGGGACTTTTTCAGCCTGCAGACCTTGCCTTCTGTCTGATTGGTGCCGAATCCTAGTGGTATCGCCATGTACACCTTCTCCACTAGATCCCCATGAAGAAATGCATTCTTCACATCCAGTTGGTGTAGCTTCCATCCTCCATTGGCTGCCAGAGAGATCAAGGTCCTGACAGTACTCATCTTCGTTACTGGTTCAAAGATCTCGTCATAGTCGATGTCGTATGTCTGACTGTATCCTTTTGCCACCAGTCGAGCTTTGTAGCGCTCAATCTGTCCATCTGGGTTCTGCTTCACAGTGAAAACCCACTTGCATCCGACTGCTCTCTTCCCTTCTAGCAGTCTCACCAGCTCCCAAGTTCGGTTCTTCTCCAGAGCTCCCAACTCCTCATGCATCGCTGCTTTTCACTTTGGATCGTTCTTGGCTACCTGCCAATTGTTTAGGTACAGTAACACTATCCAATGATGCAATAAAAGCTCCATGAGAAGAAGAGATATGATCATACGAGACAAATTTAGCAAGGTCCCAACCATATCTATTAGGAGGTTTTCCCGCATTGCTGCGAGTGGACCTCCATACTAATGATGGTTGGGGGAGGAGAAGGAAGGATATCATTTGAAGGGGAAGGTGGTGGTGTAGGTGTCTCAGGAGTCAAGACGGACGCAGGCAAGGGACTTAGCACTGGCACTTTAGGAACTGGTCCTGCAAGTTGCTTCTCTCGCCTGCTGTAGGTAAGTATCTCCCCCTGAGCTGTGGGCCTAACACCTCTTATTTCCTCCTCCTGTCCCTTTTCACATTCCTGTACCCTATTTGTTCCTCCAAGCCATACCGAGATCAGTCGAAATGCTTCCCAACAACTCCCCCTCTCGCCTCATACTTGCAGTATCAGGCGAGACATTTGGGTTTCCCTCCTGACTGTAGTATGGCTCATGTTCTCTGAAGTGAACATCCATACTACAAATTTTCTTTTTTTCCACTGGACTCCAGCGTAAGTAACCCTTCTGAGTTCCCGAGTAGCCCACAGAGTACACTTGATTGCTCGAGGATCAAGCTTCCCTACCGACGATATGTTGTCCTTTACGAAGCATACACAGCCAAACACCTTTAGTGGGAGCATCCCACTATTATTTCCCTGCAGCATCTCGCACGGAGACCTCCATCCCAACACCTTCGAAGGCATCCTGTTGATCAGTTGAGCTGCTGTCAACACTGCATATCCCCATAGACTCTGTAGGACATTCATGTCTATCATCATACTTCTCGCCACTTCCAGGAGGTGTCTGTTCTTCCTTTCCGCTACTCCGTTCTGTGCTAGTGTATATGCACAGGTGGTCTGATGCCGTATCTCTTGGGCGGACAAGTATTCCGCAAGTATCTTGTTGGTGTACTCCGTTCCATTGTCAGACCTCAGTACCTTCACCACTGCCTTGTATTGAGTCTGGACATGTTTGTGAAAGTCCCGAAAACAGGAGGGGACCTCACTCTTATTTTTCATCAAATACAGCCAAGTAGTATGAGAAAAACAATCTATGAAGATAACAAAATATTTGTAACCATTCATAGGTGTAGTACAAGGCCCCCAGACATCAGAGTGTACCACATCAAAAACGGACGAGCTCCTATGACCGCTACTCACATATGAACTCCTAGTAAGTTTGCCTAACTCACAAGCATCACAAATTAGTTTCTCTTTATTACCTTCTTCATAAATTGCAGGATATAATTTGCTTAAAATACCAAATGAAGAGTGTCCCAACCTCCTGTGGTAGCGACGCAATGTGTTGGGTTTGTAGCCTTTTGTTTTGGTTTTTAGTCCCACATCGGCTAGAAAGGAATGTGTATCTCCATATATGAGTCTTTTCTCTTTATGGAGATGCACATGTAGTGCACATGGGTGTGTGCCATGTGGATTAATTATTAATGGTATAAAGGCTTAATCAACAATTAAGAAGCTGTAAGCTTTTTATTCTTGGAAATTTATTTCCATGGAGCTAAGCTCCGTAGGAGCTTAGCGACTCGGACTCGGACTCGGCAAGGGCTCATGAGGCGTAATGTGGCGTTTTGTTGGCGCACTTTGCACTTAGCACGTCAGCATCGTCGCTAGGCGCATAGTGCGCTTAAGTTGCGCTCGTTGCGCGAGCTACTTACGCGATCACGTTGCGCGGCCCGTTACGCGAGCCCAGTTACGCAGCCCAGTACGCCCAGTGTGCGCAGCGTACGCAGCGTGCGTAGGGTGCGCAGTGTGCGCAGCGTACGCAGTGTGCGTAGAGTGCGTAGTGTGCGTATGGCTGGCTGCATATTAGAGCGGGAACGGTTGCAGCAGTTGCTGCACGTTCAGGAGTGGTTCTGCCACTACCCTGAAGTTCAGGCAACTGCTTGGCAACCGTCCCGTGGGCTATATATGCAGGTTCTCTCCTCTCTCTGAGTGTAGAAGTAATCAGAATTCCAGAGAGAAAAACTCTAAGTGTTCTTTAACACAACAGAGTAGTGAGCGTGTTCTTTAACACAAACACTAGTACTTTTTAGTACGCGTGGGTTCTGTTACTTCAAACAGAGAGAGAAGAGTAGAACCATTGCCAGAGGAGTTCGCCGTCTTCCGAGGAGTCAGAAGAGCAGGAGTGTTCCAAGGTTTTCCGTCAACCTTGCTGGTTCCTGGAAGCTGTTCGCAGAGGGCGAATAAAGCTTTGAGCAACGGTGATCATTCACCCCAGCATTTCCATCTCTCGCCTGTCATCCTTCTGTTGTCTTTAGTAGTTCTGTCAGTATCTTCTTTTTAGAAGGCACTACTGCCAGTTTGCTACGATCACAAAAATCTCTTTAGATTATTCGTGTATTACGATATCTTTTTAGATCTCGTAATTTGCAGAATCCTTCTGGATCTCTGTTGCAAAACCTTCTTTAAGGAATTGCATTTGAAACGTTGTCTTTACAACTGTTTCAGTTTCTGTATTTTCCATCGAAAAGCGTGCCTCGGCGTTCCCGGCAATAACAATCTCAAAGCTTTATTGCTACGATGGAAAACATTAATGCTTCACTCCTAAACACTGACTTCTGTAAGTTAGAGAAGTTTGATGGAGAGCATTTCAAGTCTGGAAGAGGAAGGTTTATCTCACTCTTCAACTCAGAGACGTGGATCACGTGCTTCTTGAAGAGGAACCTACCGTTCCAGATACTGGGTCTGCTGCCGCAATCACTGCGGCTACTAAACTTCAGGCCAAGTGGAGAAGGGAGAATAGCATTTGCAGGTTGCTTATCCTGAATGCTATGGAGGATCCTCTAGCAGAATCCTACAGTAAGAAACCAATTGCCAGAGACATATGGGAGTCTCTGGAAAAACTGTACGAAGAAGACAAGAACAGGAGCAAAATATTTGTGGTTGAAAAATATCACAAATGGCTCTTTGAGGACGAGAAGTCCATGCTGCCGCAGGTCAAAGAATTTCTGAAGCTGCGACAGAAGTTGGAAGACGAGGCTATGCCCCTCCCCGACAAGTTTGTTGTTGGAGGGATCGTCTCAAAGCTCCCCGCTGGGTGGAGTAAGTTCTATGCAAACATGCATAGGAAGAAGCTGGAGATCACCCTTGAAGATCTCCTGCAGGAAATTTATGTTGAAGACCAGATGAGGGCTCAACATAAAGTTGACACGCTTTCCAAGCAGATGGCTAACGCAAACTTGGTTTCATCAAGGGAACCAAAGGGAAAGGGAAAGCGTGCAGATTTCCAGAAGAAGAAGAAGAACCCTAACAACTTGAATGTTAAGGGAACTTCTTTCAAGTCAAAGAAATCTAAGGCAAAGACGCCTTGTTTCAAGTGTGGCCAGTTGGGCCATTTCAAAAGTGAATGCACAGCACCGGCCAAGAAATCAGAGCAAGGTGAGCCTAGCAAAGTCTCAATGATTACTGATGTAATTGCCATGATTGGACAGGTTGATGCTGTAGGATCTGATTCAGACTGGTGGGTAGATACTGGAGCCACCTGCCATGTCTGTTCCAGTAAGGAGTGGTTCACCACCTACACACCCACTTCTGAAGCGGTTATAATGGCGAACCAAGCACAAGCTGAAGTGCTAGGGATCGGGACGGTTATTCTGAAGCTAACTTCTGGCAAGTCTCTGACGCTTCAAGGTGTAAAGCACGTACCTGCTATCGCCAAGAACCTGGTCTCGGGAGGCCTACTCTGCAATGCAGGTCTCAGGATGGACATCAATGCTGGCCAGATGGTGATGTCTATCAAGGGAACATATTTCGGGAAAACTTTTTATACCGAAGGAATGTTCAAAATTCAGCTTGTAAATCAGTCCAATGTAATTAATGTGATTAATGAAATCATTCTGCTTATACTCTTGAGTTGTGGCATAATAGGCTAGGACATGTTCATTGTAAACGAATAAACAGAATGTCTAATCTAGGACTTATCTCCAAATGTGGGGGTAAGGTAGAGAAATGTGAAGTTTGTGCTCAAACGAAGATCACAAGGAAACCCGTTCCTCGGGTTAATCGAAGTACAGATCTTCTGAAGTTGGTTCACTCCGATATCTGTGACTTCAAACAGTTCTCTACAAAGGCCGGGATGAAGTATTTCATAACCTTCATCGATGACTTCTCAAAGTATGCGTTCGTCTACTTGCTGAAGGCTAAAGACGAAGCATTCGAGAAGTTCAAGGAGTTCAGAGCCGAAGCTGAGCGGCAGACTGGACAACAACTCAAAAGGATAAGAAGTGATCGAGGTGGGGAGTACAGGTCTCATGAATTCGCATCGTTCTGTAAGGAACATGGAATTGTCAATGAGACTACGGCTCCGTACTCTCCTCAATCAAACGGAGTAGTTGAGAGGAAGAACAGGACGTTGACAGAAATGATAAATTCAATGTTGTTGACTGCTGGCCTTCCTAAGTGCTACTGGGGAGAAGCTGCATTGACTGCCACTTTTATTCTAAATAGAGTGTCTCATGCAACTTCAGACGTTACTCCTCATGAACTCTGGTTCAAGGTCAGACCTAACTTGAATGTCATTCGAGTGTGGGGGTGTCTGGCGTATGTCAAGCTTCCAGATCTGAAGATTCAGAAGCTTGGGACAAGGACTACAAAGACGATCTTCTTGGGGTATGCCGAGAAGAGTGATGCTCGGAGATTTCTTGATATTGAGTCAAATCATATCATTGAATCTCGCGATGCAGAATATTTTGAAGACAAGTTTGCAAGGCACAGAATATTGTTCTTCCGGATGTTCCGGAGAATAATGAGGGTGCACAAGAGACTGAAGTCTTCAATGAAGATGTGGTCCAAGAAGATGTTGTTGTTGATACAACGGTTGAACCAGAACAAGCTGAGCCGTCAGCTAAGCGTATGAGGAGGCCGAAAGACTTCGGAAGTGACTTTGTCACCTATCATGTGGAAGCAGATCCGCTTACCTATGATGAGGCGATGAAGACCAGAGACGCAGTTTTCTGGAAGGAGGCGATTGACAATGAGATTGATTCCATCACCTCAAATAACACTTGGGTGTTGGTTGATCTTCCTGAAGGAGCGAAATCCATTGGATGTAAATGGATCTTCAAGAAGAAGATGAAAGCAGACGGAACTATTGACAAGTTCAAGGCTAGGTTGGTAGCCAAGGGGTTTTCTCAGAAGCAGGGGATTGACTATTTTGACACGTATGCTCCAGTAGCCCGGATGACCACCATCAGAATGTTGATTGCTCTCGCAGCAATACATAAGATGGTGATACATCGATGGATGTGAATACGGCTTTCCTAAATGGCGAGCTGACCGAAGAGATTTACATGCAACAGCCAGAGGGATTTGTCATCAGGGGTCTTGAAGACAAAGTCTGCAAGTTGGTGAAATCTTTGTACGGTCTTAAACAGGCTCCCAAGATGTGGCATGAGAAATTTGACAAAGTTATAAGGTCAAATGGCTACATAGTCAGCGATACGGACAAGTGTGTTTACACGAAGTTCGCTGATGGAAGAGGTGTGATTGTTTGTCTATATGTGGGCGATATGCTAATCCTAGGTACAGATATAAGCTGTGTCACGGAGACAAAGAAGTTCCTCTCGACGAAGTTCAGTATGAAGGACTTGGGGGATGCTGATGTTATCTTGGGACTCAAGATCATCCAGATAGACACTGGACTAGCGTTGTCACAGTCTCATTATGTTGAGAAGATGATCACTCGTTACGGGTATCAGGATCTTCCAGGGATCGATATGCCGTATAAGTGCGATCTGAAACTGAAGCCTAATTCAAGGGAAAGCGTCAGGCAGCTGGAGTATGCAAGCGTAATCGGGAGTTTGATGTATGCTACTACTGCCACAAGGCCTGACATAGCTTTTGCTGTGAGAATGCTGAGTCGTTTCATGAGCAACCCAGGCATTGAGCACTGGAAAGCTGTGAAACGGGTTATGAGATATCTCAGGAAGACTCAGACATATGCACTGCACTACAGCGGAGATCCGCCGGTAGTGGAAGGCTTTAGTGATACCAGCTGGTGTTCAGAGGTAGAGAGCGAGAGGTCCACAGGTGGATTCATTTTCACAATGGTGGAGCTGCTATATCGTGGAAGTCGAAGCAGCGACATGCTCTCGCGGTCATCCATGGAATCTGAGTCTTTGCACTTGATACCGCAGCCGAGGAAGCAGAATGGCTTCGGGAGCTCATGTATGATTTCCAGTGGTTGGAGCGAAATACCGGCGATACCGATATACTGCGACAACCAGGCGACTGCGGCGGTGGCATCAAATGACCTCTTCAACGGGAAGAAGCGGACTGTGCGGTTTGAAGCAAGGCAGTACAGACTTATCAAGAGAGGTGTTATTGCAGTGATTGATGTTCGGAGTCAGAAGAATCTGGCGGATCCGTTCACCAAGGGCCTCAAGCGCCAGCTAGTTGATGACAGCTTGTAAAATGGGCTTGAAGGCATTCTGATATTGGATTTTTGTATTCTACCATAAAGTTTTATGCTAATAGTTCAAAGATTTATCTACTAGGCATCTAGCTTTTGGTTCAAGGGAGGACCATAATCTGAAGAATATTAGGAACGGTGGGGTACATGTTCTATTGGGCATGGAGA
>JANAVB010028383.1:0-2500 GCA_029216955.1 Iris pallida
GACCGGCCCATCCCAAGGTCCACTACGAGCTTTTTAACTGCAACAACTTAAATATACGCTATGGAGCTGGAATTACCGGCTGCTGGCTGCACCAGACTTGCCCTCCAATGGATCCTCGTTAAGGGATTTAGATTGTACTCATTCCATTACCAGACTCATGAGCCCGGTATGTTATTTATTGTCACTACCTCCCCCTGTCAGGATTGGGTAATTTGCCGCCTGCTGCCTTCCTTGGATGGTAGCCGTTTCTCAGGCTCCTCCCGGAATCGAACCCTAATTCTCCGTCACCCGTCACCACCATGGTAGGCCACTATCCTACCATCGAAAGTTGATAGGGCAGAAATTTGAATGATGCGTCGCCGCACGAAGGCCGTGCGATCCGTCGAGTTTCATGAATCATCAGAACGACGGGCGGAGCCCGCGTTGACCTTTATCTAATAAATGCATCCCTTCCGAGAGTCGGGTTTGTTGCACGTATTAGCTCTAGAATTACTACGGTTGTACCATCAAACAAACTATAACTGATTTAATGAGCCATTCGCAGTTTCACAGTCTGAACTTGTTCATACTTACACATGCATGGCTTAATCTTTGAGACAAGCATATGACTACTGGCAGGATCAACCAGGTAGCACGTCCTCGTCGACGCCGGCTCCGCCCGGCCGCTCGCGGGGCGAGGGACGTTGGCGGGGCCGGCCGTCGTGTCGTCGAGAGCGGCGTAGAGTAAACCGTTCGGGTCCGGGGCCGGGGGCGGATCGCCCCCGAGCCCCTCCGCGTCCACCGCATCCGCGAGCCCTACACACGCGCGCACCGAGTGCCCAGCCGGTCCAGACGAGCCGACGTAGGGCCGTGACTCGGGGGCATCGAGTGGCGCGAGTTCGGGTGCCCTCCCGTTCCCGCACGAGGCGGAAGGGACGGCTCGGAACATACTCAACGGGGCGTTTCCCGAATGCGATCGGGTTTGCTGCACGGGCAACTCGGGTGTCGCCGGCGAGGCCGGCGACTGAAGGGGCCGTCGCATCGGCAGTTGGCTGCACGGAAGCAGGGAGCCTGCCGAGGCTAGCGGGTCCAATACCACTCACGTGCCGACACGGCCGCACCCGGGGCTGCCGCACGCTGCCCGAATCGTACCCCCGCGGGGAGCCGTATGGCTCGACCCGCGGGAGCACGAATCGGGTCAGCTTCGCAGCTGCCCCGGGCGCTCCGCCGAGCACGACGAGGAAATTCGCTCGTTTCCAGCATCTCGTGGTGAGGCGACGGGTCGCGCTGCACCGTTGAAGGCGACATCGGTAAGCTCGCTGCACGAGGGTCCACGGTCGCGGGGCGGGTCGACCTGCACCGGGCGAGGCGACGATAAGCTCGTTCGGACGGCATCGCATTCCTGCTGCGACGCAATTTTTTCGCCTCGCACGGGCAGTTTCTGCCGCGCACCCCGCGTCCCGTGGCCTCGCACGGGACCTTCGCACAAGGGTCCGTGGTGCAGCAGCGGGCCTTGCTGCAGCGTCAACGATAGGGTCGTGGGGGATTTCGTTCGCACAGCATCCCATTTTGCCCGCAAAGCCGCACCTACTCAAAATTTGTTGCGCCGCCCAAATTTAGCTCAACTCGCTTCCCCCTATAATAGATTTGCAGTTTTATTGTTGGGCTGACTCCGGGGTACCAAAGTGCTTGAGGAGCTTGTCATTTTTGGGGAAAACGCGGCCAACCTCCCGCTCGGTCGGGGGGGTTCGAAACTGGCACGAGTTGCGGCAGATTCTGTCGCACGGGCTGAGAGCTGCGCGCCGCGCGCAGAAACAGCTGCAACGCCTCGCCTCGCGCTGGGACGCGAGCGAGGCGGGCGGCCCGTGCAGCCGTTCGATGCGCTGGTCGCCTCAGCGCGCCGCCGCGAGCCCGTGCTCGCCGATGCAGCCTGTCAGGCCCACGCCGTGGGCAGAAACTGCCGCGCGACAGAAAACGTCGCGAACCGTCGCGCACCCAAAGCCAGCAAGCGCCCGGTCGCTGCCGCGCGCGGGCAGCCGTTCGACGCGCCGTGCACCCCCCGCGCGCACGGGATTGTGGCGCGCGACGAACATCCCCCCCTTCACCACCTACTCCCCTATAATAGATTTGCAGTTTTATTGTGGGGATGACTCCGGGGGACCAAAGTGCTTGAGGAGCTTGTCATTTTTCGCGCGCAGCCGCAGGCCGCGCCCGTGCTCGCCGATGCAGCCTGTCAGGCCCACGCCGTGGGCAGGAATCCGCCGCGGGGCAAACGAAGTGCCGCGAGGCACACAAACCGCAGCATATGCGCACCCGGTCGATCCCGTGCAGCCGATAGGGCCTGTCAGGCCCACGCCGTGCACAGAAAATCTTCGTGCGCGCTGAAACTGCTGCAACGCATGCGTTTCTGTGTCCCGTGCGGCCGACAGGGCCTGTCAGGCCCACGCCGTGCACGGAAATTCTTCGCATGCGCAGAAACTGCTGCAACGCTTGCATTTCCGTCCCCCGTGCGGCTGATAGG
>JANAVB010028383.1:20000-25000 GCA_029216955.1 Iris pallida
CGTTGAGTCATTTATTAGCATGCAAGATGTTATCGCCTAGCGATTCTCGTGTTTGTGTCCGCATTATTATGTGCATAGGCTAAGCAAAGACGGGTTCATCGGAGCCACCCACCTTAGCGATGTTCGCATCGGCCGAGCGATATTCCGAGCGCGCCTTTGAAAGTCTAAGTCTGGATTCATCCTGTCGGGCCAATGTAAGCCTTGCATCGATTCGCATCGATACTTCATCGGGACGAAGCAACTCTTCGGGTCGACGGCTCGTTTGAGTCGTTGCACTTGCCGTTTGGAATCGGCGTTCCGCTAGGGCGGAGCGGGTCACTACATAATACACCACTCAAAACAAGTCTCGTCCTCGAGACTTCCTGAGTGCAGGTCATCCTACCATTCCTTAACTCGGATCGTGTACATACCTTAGACAATTTCCTATGCATCGTCGTTCGATGGCATCGAACGACACTCGGTTTCTTTCTAAGTTCCGTGTCGTATACGTTTTGGTCGATTTTTATTGAATAGCTTCTCGTTCATTTTAGACTTGATGTTACTTATTCAATTCAGGCATTCTTCGTATTGGTTTCTATTTCGTCGTGTCATGGGACTGGAATGGCCGTACGGGGCACGTTGTAATTCGTCGAATGCGAGAGACGTAAGCTGAGGCAACTCACTCATTCGTCCATGCGCATCTCAACACCCACTTGCAGCTGCATTCGAGTTCATCATATCGCTGAGTTTGGATCGTGCACGCATTCAAGGCGTCCCCCGAATACGTACATTTCAACCAAGCTTAGCGACTAGCGAAGTCGGACAAGCTACTCGTGATAGTTTCAATTTGCCGATCGTTTTGCTAACTTCGATTTAGAACCGAATTCATGTGTGTATCACATATCATTTATCTCGATCCTCGAGATTATCCGATTCGCTTCTCAAGCGCTCTTGCCAATGAAATCAATACGATTTCTTCTTAGCGGAGTCGACCAAGTCTAAGTAATTCCCGTCCGATTCGAGACCAAGTATTGCACTATCATCGAGTACGTCTTCCGACCAATGATTCAATTCGTCATTCCAACTTTACTTGCGCAACATCCATCCCTATCATTCCCTTCGTTTGGGGCCGATCTCGTCGTCGTTCACGTACATTCCTAATTCCCCGTCCTACTCTAAGTCTTGTTGCCAAAGTCTATCGTCCGTCCAGACAATTCTTTAAACGCCATCGCACAGGTTCAATCACTCGGCATAGGGTCGTTCGCCTATCCGCTAGGTCAGCTCACAAGGTCATAGTTACACGTCAAGTCCGTGGCTCATCGTGCAAGGTCGTTGCACGACGCTCGCCCCAAATCCTATGGTCAAACCATTTGTTCGTTTGTACGGGTGTTTCTACCCAAGCTCGTTTCACTCAAATTTCTAAACATCGAGCATGATCACCTAACTCGCATCAAGACTTACGTTGCACATATTCATTTCCGTTCAATCACCAGTTCTAACCAATTCGTGTATTCGATCCCGAGGTCATCCAGCTCGACAATACATTGCGCCCCAATCTCACGCAAGTCCGATTACCCACGGCGGTTCATGAATCACCATGCAACGCTCCCACGGAATAATCATTCTCATCGGGGCGTAACTCTTGTTTGAGTTTCAGACTAACCTATTCTCGATACGCGAATTGGACCTACTCAATCCTCAAGTTCAACTCTTCAAGCACACCAATTCATTCTCAAGTCCACCTTCGCGTCAAACCACAAGTCGAAGCATACGAGTTGCCACGCCAGGCGAGTACCGATCACTCCCGCTGTATGAATCACCATACCAGCGCTCACGCGGAGTGATAGTCCTAGTCGGCGCGACGCATGTGCGAGGCTGGGGTTGCGCTCGCATAAGGCAAGAACGTCTACGTTGTGGTTGACAACGAAGTAAATCCAAGCACTCCGTTTTCATCCAAGCCAAGTCTATATTTGATAGTCCGACCGTCATTCATCCTCGAGCCAAGTTTATCTTTTCCTCGACACATCCTTAACGACCCAAGTATAGCATCCAACGGAACAATGACATTTGCATGATCGTCATTCGCCGAGTCGGAGTGCCCCCGAGTTATCGCATATCGATCTTCGATACGCCTCAATACCATCGACGATATGCGTAACCTGACGATCTTCCTTTGCAACCGATTTTCGAGTCATGCATTGATGCTATTGTTCGAGTTGGATATTCCACAATTTCCTCGATATTCAAGATCAAGTTCGACCGCTATCTCTCCAGCTAGGGTCAAGATCGTTGTTCAAACTCAAGTCGCGATTCATTTGAATCAATCCGAGATCGTACACGCAATCCTCTAAGTTTCCTCGATCAAGACCATTCATTTACCTCTGTCGTTCCGAGTCGTTTTCTAACTCACGTTGTCTAACGACAAGTTGTCCGAGTGACATCTCGCTCGGGACAATCGAAGTCACAACCAACTAAGTGTGACGCGTTCTAAGGCTTTGCGCGATCGCATCGCCTCGCCGACATACCCGTAATCCTCGATTTCGCTCGAACTATTTCCAAGACGTCCATACACCACTCGGATTCGAGCCATCTGATCTAGTCCTCAATCACATTCTTTTTCTTCTCCGAACCTATCACATACACCACTCGGGTTCAAGCCATACGGTCTAATCCTCAATCACCTTTGCGCCACGCGCTAAGACGTCTTATCGATTCGTTCAACGAATCGCTAGCGTAGTCGTTCGTGCCGTTGTGACGCATTAAGTCGTTCGCAAAAATCCTCAAGGTCCAAATCGATCCTTCGAGTGCGCCTAAGCGTTAACTCGATAACATTCCTATCGATACACACTCAAAGTGTATCACCGTTCTCGATCGAGCGATACGTTGATATCGCTCGCAACCCGATGGCACCCAAGAGTCGAGGTGCGCGACACGCGGACTAAGTTGTACCGCTTAACCATCCCGTTCGGACCACATTCAAGTTTGCACGCTCACTTATTCTCGTTCGCAACTCGTTTGCACCAAGGGTCTAGGTGCGCGATACTCCGCACAACTTAGCCAAAAGGCTGTGTGCAAAACCATCCCGTTCGAATAATACTCCGGTCTCGTGTACCCGTTTGCTATCGTCAACGTAAGCCTATTCAAGCATGCCTCGCGTTTGCTAACTCTTAGCATTTAGTTTTCGTCCGACTCGAGTCCGTCGTGGTTCGGCACAAAGGCCATCGCCTATCAAGTCCGTCGTAGTGGCACAAAGGCCATCGCCTATCGATCCCGTGCAACCGAGTACTCGTACGAGCTTTCGCAATATTAGACTTATTGTATGGAACATCCCAATGCACAACGAGAGAGAGCATACACTTCTTTTGTTTCCAACGCGAGCTTTCAAAACTGAGAGAATCGAAATGATGTCCAAGGACGTAAAGCCGTGCTCTGATACCAATTTGTCACGCCCCGCTCCCGTAGGAGCGATCGTCCTCGCTAAGGCGTGATGCCGCACGGGCCTAGGTTGCGCCCGTGCAAGGCCAAGTCCAGAAACGGCCGATTTGATTACTAGGCCACAGAGTCGCACAGAGTGTCCCCATTTGCAGCGGAAAGTAAATGAACACAAGTTGAATACGAAATCAAACTCTTTATTGATATTCAAGAAGTTACAAGCGGCGCTAGGCCGATATTACAATTCGCTCAAGCCCTCTCTCTCTGAAACATAAAAGGCGTGCCAAGTGGCTTACAAGATGGAATGATTCAGGGCGATGTTCCGATACATTATGTCCTGTATAGAGTGCTTCAGCTCCTTGCAACGCTCCAAGGCCCAGAGATAGCTCCGCGCCTTAGCACGTTCGATTGAAGCTCCGCACCCGCCGGCGTTTCCTGCATCCTGCAAGTAGACTGTGGGGTTATCAGTACATTGTTATGCACTGGTGGGGAGGCTAGCTCGCCCATAATCACTATCATTACCGAACACGTTCCAGTTACTTGTGTGCATCTCTATCATTCATTGTCTTTCTAATCTTGCCTTAGGGTCATTTACATGGCATATGATATAACCTATCCCGTGTTACCGATTTCAAGTGTCGCATGGAAATACATGCACAACTTACCCATACTTACCGTCCGGCCTTCCCTGTTCAGAGCAAACCAAGTTAGACAACAGTTCATGTGTAATAACATAACGTAGACGCATTCTTTAACTCATTTGTACTCATTATCACTTTGGAGTGGCACATTTCAAGTCATTCAGTAGGCACTTGTTCATTTAACTTTTAACTTAGACTACTCTGATTTCAATGCAAGGACTTGCACGTGGATTGCCACCAGCAAAGCCCACTTAATCTATATGCATCGGTCGCTGGCACCACAAGCCATCCTGGACTTTCTCCTTGGTATTTTCTCACCTATCATGGCGTGCGGCTGGTTCACCCTGATAGTCTCTTGAAATATACCCCGCACTTACGTCTCTTGGTGCCCAAGCCCGCCCCCAAGCAGCCCGTAAGTCCCTTTTGGATCCGCCTAGGCCGGCATATCCCCCCTTTGATCATGCCGCGGAATCCCCTTTCACGGTCACAGCATACGCCACCCCTCGCTCGTGCCGTTGTCCACGACCATTTCGTATTTTATTATCATTTTAACTTAATGGCTGTCTTTGAGCCTTAGGCTAACCCTTAGCCTTCTTACGTTATCGACCAGGTTGGCGTCCGTGCAGCGCGGGTAGCGAGCCCCGATGCACGTGCCCGTCACACCTGTCGCTAATCCTTCTTTCTTTTCTTATCTTTTCAAGTTTCCTTTCCTTTTCTTTCTTTCACTTGTTCATTAGTTCATCGATTCATTCACGTATTCATTCGTTGATTCACTTATTCGTTTGCTCTTTCATTTATACATTACACGACTCCTCGTATGGGAGTCGCCTTGGCGACCCATCGGTCCCATAGCCTTTCAATGTTGCTATAATCTACACGGTGCGACTACATTGATAGTCTTTCCGTTTCATTGTTGTAACCCATTCATTGTTTGATTGTTTGGACGTA
>JANAVB010028384.1:0-7500 GCA_029216955.1 Iris pallida
CCGGCGGCATGTCCGCGGGCGGGATCGTCCGCCGGCTTGGGCCGCCGCGCAGCCCGCAACGGTCCGCGCACCGAGCCGAGCGCGGACCATCCGTTGAGGGCCGTTCCGCATCCGGCCGGTGCGCATCGCCGGCCCCCATCCGCTTCCCTCCCGACAATTTCAAGCACTCTTGACTCTCTTTTCAAAGTCCTTTTCATCTTTCCTCGCGTACTTGTTCGCTATCGGTCTCTCGCCGCTATTTAGCCTTGGACGGAATTTACCGCCGATTGGGGCTGCATTCCCAAACAACCCGACTCGTCGAAGCGCCTCGTGGTGCGGCAGGGTCGGGCCGGAGGGGCTCTCACCTCCCTGGGCCCCTTTCCAGAGGACTTGGGCCCGGTCCGTCGCTGAGGACGCTTCTCCAGACTACAATTCGGTCGGCAGGGCCGCCCGATTCTCAAGCTGGGCTGTTCCCGGTTCGCTCGCCGTTACTAGGGGAATCTTGTAAGTTTCTTCTCCTCCGCTTATTGATATGCTTAACTACGCAGGGTAGCCCGCCTGACCTGGGTCGCGTTCCGATCGAAGGCGCAGTTTTGCGGCGCGCTCTCACGGTAGGGGGTTCCTTGCTCGGGGCGTACGATACGTGATCGTCGCCATTTTCGAGGGCCGGGGCACGGTGAAGGAGCCGTATGTTTCATCGTCCACCACTCGCCGCGCCCGAACCCGACGGCCCGCACTTCGGCCGCCGCGCACGAGGCACGGTGGGCCAATCTCCGCGTCCGCACGGCGCCTCCCTCCCGGAGGAGAGGAGGGGTCGGAGCGACACGAGGCGTGACGCCCAGGCAGGCGTGCCCTCGGCCGGAAGGCCTCGGCGCAACTTGCGTTCAAAGACTCGATGGTTCACGGGATTCTGCAATTCACACAAGTACGCATTTCGCTACGTTCTTCATCGATGCGAGAGCCTAGATATCCGTTGCCGAGAGTCGTACAGAAGTACAACGTGTTAGGTCGGTGCCCCTCCCTGTAGTGCCCCGTCCCTACATCGTGCCCCGTACTCTGTCCACGGGGTGCGCGAGAAAGGAACACTGTCGCTATCGATTCGGCCGGGACCGATAGGTCGGGATCGACCGAGTCGATCGAACGGGAACGGTTGAATTAAGATCCATTCCTCGTTATGGAATGTCTTCTTCGGAACCAAGTCCCATATTCAGCGGGTTGCGCCTCGAGGATTGACTCTGCGGCTGAGTCGGGAGAGACCTCCCGTTGCTCTGCTTTTCACGCCGCTTGCGTTGGTTTTGGCTTTGTTTTCTGAATGCGTTTCGTGGATGTTTTCGATGGTTTTCATGGCTTGCATTTCGAACTCGCATTTCCTATCGAACTCTTTGAATAATGCAGTGTTCTAATCGGTTGCTTGTGCGATTTCAGGTAATCGCGTAGGCGACGTCTAGCGCGACCAACAAGTTCGCTCGCCAAGGTAAACTCAAGGTGAGTGGCTGACCCTTCTCTTCTCGACCCCCTTCTTAAGCAAAAATCGATAGTGTTGGTACAAATAAAAAGATAAATGCAAAGGCACGAAAGGCACGAAAGGCACGAACACGGGAAAATGAAATGAGTTTTCAAAAGAATGGTAGGCTATGTCTTAATAACTAAAAAGAAGAAAAATGGTCTTTGCACGGTCATTGGACAACTTGTCGACAAGGTAGAGTTTCCCCGAACGGCAACCCGGGGCCACGGGACCGTTGCGGCCAAGAAAGGAAACAAATACAAAAGCTGTGCTGGGCACAACGTTAGGCGAGGACTTGCAGCGGGGCTCGCTACTCGCGCTGAAAGGGTCTCGTCTAATCAAAGCAAAAAGGAGTCCACAATGGCTCTGGGAGCCAGTGACCAACACACGAAGTATAGCACTTAATATGCAAAAGATAACAATTGGAAGGAAAGAACATGGTAAGTTTCATAAGGCGCGACGCGGTCCGCCGGGGTAAGTTTCAACGTAAAGTTCACTATGCTTGTCATTACTTGTTTGGAAATGCATTAGGATGGCTAGAAACATTCATACTCTAATGTCATATAAACTCTTCAACCAAATGAGAGCTTGGAATTTAAATAGCCACGCACCAGTACAAAGTGTAATGTACTGATCCTCGCTCTCCACGCAGGTACCCCGAACCACGAAGGGCGTGCCAACTAGAGCTCAAGGCGGCGTGAACTCTTTTGAAGCCTCGTCCGTGTGAAGGCTTGTTTTCTGGATTTCCTTTTTGAAGAAGACCGCATATCAGTCCAAAGAAAAATGACGACTCGACTTCCCGCCATAGCAGGTGGAAATATGTATTGGTTTTTTACTTGTATAAAAGGGTGTAATGTATGGAACGACTATCTCATCGGCGTTCACTTTTGTAAGTCGAAGTCATGTTGTAGCCCGCGCGGCAATGATTGTAAAAAGAAGTCTATGTAAAGTTCATATTATAAATGAAAAGTCTATTTCCATTTCAAATGTGTTGTTCAATTTCTCTGCGTACTCTAAATTGATGTTGTGTTTCGGATAACCTTATGACTATGCCTTGTGCGAACGCAACTTAGGTTCGCACGGCATCACGCCCGGGGGACGACTATCGATTCGACGGAATCGGGGCGTGACATAATGGTATCAGAGCACGGCTTTACATCCTTTGGCCTCGCGTCTAGAGTTTTAAACCATTGACCACGCAACGATGAGATAAGTTGTTCCATACAATGAGTCCGTAATAATTTGAGACTGATGCGTTGCCTTCGTATCGCAGAAGTGGCGGAACCCACGGCCGAGCAAGAACAGAGCGCTTCCAGTGGCTCTAGTAGCTCGCATCGTCGGCAGGCCGGACCTTCTAACGATACAATCGAAAGGATGCTGCGCATGATGGAGGCGCAGCGGAACCAGTCCGAGAGCCGACATCAACGAGTAGAGGAACGACAGGCCCAGTTCGAAGCTCGCTTCGATGCGCACATCAAACTTCAACAAAAGCAGATGGATACACTGCAGCAGATCGTTCAGACGTTTGCGGCCAACGGAAATTCTGCGACGGCGCCTACCGTCACCGTACCTACTACCACCGTGCCGACGATTCCACCCATTGAAGTCGACACGGCGGAGCCCGAGCTTCAACCAGCGGCACCAAAGAAGTACAACTTCGAAGTGTCAGAATTCAAGAAGGCGTGTCGCACCTCTTTCAGCGGCACCGAGGGTCCTTCCATTGCGATCGACTGGCTGGAAGAACTAGAAGACCACTTCGAGCTCCTCGGCATCGAAGAATCAAAGCAAGTTGCCTGCGCACAACTTCAACTACGGTTGAACGCGCACGACTGGTGGGCCGTGCGCAAGCGAGCGATTCGACCGGACAACACTACCGCGCCGATCTCTTGGGCCACGTTCCGCAAGGCTTTCGAGCTCGAGTACCTTCCGTCCGCCGTTCGCCAAGCAAAAGAAAATGAATTCATGTCATTGAAGCAGGGGAGCAGGACGGTGCAACAGTACGCCGCAGAGTTCAACAAATTGTCCAAGTTCGCTGGTGCGTTTCTGCCTACTGAAGAGTGCCGCGTGCGACGGTTCGAAGTGGGACTGCGACAATCTATTGGTGCGCATGTCGGCGTCCCGGAGTACAAGACCACGGGCGAGGCTCTGAATCACGCTCTCCGTCTTGAGAGCCTGCTTCCTTCCGGTGCTGAAGACGTTGTGCGCCACTCCAATCACAAACGTCCTAGCTATACGGGAGGCAACAATCACGCGTCAAAGCGTCCACACACTGGCGGCTACCAAGGCAAGAACCCGTTACCGCGATGCAGGAATTGCCATCAGCTTGGGCATACCGAAGACCACTGCTTTGCCAAGGCAGAGTGCTATGCTTGTGGGCGGAGGGGTCACTATGCCCGAGACTGCCAGAATCCTCGACCGAATCGCAATGGCCCTCCCCAACAAAACCGTCAGGAGAATCGAGTGCAGGCGCCTCGACCTGCTCTGCCTGCCCCACCAAACCATCAAGACAGGCGTCCGAATGCACAAGGACGCGTCTACGCCTTGACTCGAGATGAAGCGCTTGCCTCAGACACGGTCGTGACAGGTATACTTAGTTTTAATAATGTGCCTGCTCGCGTACTATTTGATTCAGGTGCTTCGCATAGTTTTATAGCGGCGGACTTTGTCGCCGAGCACAAATTTCCGTTAGTATCATTAGACCTCGACCTTAGCGTGAGCACACCTTCGGGCACACCAATACTCACTAATTCAGCCTGCACCGACGGGATTATCTGTATCGGCGGTCAAAAGATCGGTCTGGACGTGATGGTCCTAGACATGAATGACTTCGATATCATTCTGGGGATGGATTGGCTCGGGCCGTGCAACGCAACCATAGACTGTGCCAGGAAGACGGTCACTTTCCGTATACCAGGAGTGCCTGAATTCTGCTTTTCGTGTGGTGAGGCGTCGTCGACCTGCATGTTGATCTCGGCAATCTCTGCTCGGAGGATGCTGCATTCTGGGTGCGAAGGCTACTTGGCGTCCGTCCGAGACATGCGACAGGATGGTGCAAACGTAGGTCAGACCGACGTTGTGGCAGAATTCTCCGATGTGTTCCCGGACGAGCTACCCGGCATGCCCCCCGACCGAGAGATCGAGTTCAGCATCGATACATTCCCGATACTCGACCGATTTCAAAGGCCCCGTACAGAATGGCCCCCGCCGAGCTGAAGGAACTCAAAACCCAGTTACAAGAATTACTCGATAGAGGGTTTATTCGGCCTAGTGTTTCACCGTGGGGAGCGCCCGTATTGTTCGTTAAGAAGAAGGATGGGTCCATGCGTCTGTGCGTCGATTACCGAGAGCTTAACAAGGCCACCATCCGGAACAAGTACCCATTGCCCCGCATAGACGACCTATTCGATCAACTGCAAGGCGCCTCGGTATTTTCGAAGATTGATCTCCGCTCAGGCTATCATCAGCTCAAGATCAAGTCGGACGACGTGCAAAAGTCAGCCTTTCGCACTCGGTACGGCCACTACGAGTTCCTGGTGATGCCATTCGGCCTGACGAACGCCCCTGCCGCCTTCATGGACCTAATGAATCGGGTGTTTCGACCCTTCCTTGATAAATTTGTGGTAGTCTTCATTGACGACATTCTCGTCTACTCGAAAGACAGGGCGCAGCATGCAGAACATCTGCGGACCGTGCTCCAGACACTTCGAGAGAACCAGCTATTTGCGAAGCGGAGTAAGTGTGAATTTTGGCTCAGCAGCGTATCCTTTCTTGGTCACATCATTTCGTCCGAAGGCATTGCAGTCGACCCGAAGAAAGTGGAAGCCGTTGCTGATTGGAAGAGGCCTGCGTCTGCTAGCGAGATTAGAAGCTTTCTTGGTTTGGCGGGATACTATCGACGCTTCGTGAAAGACTTCGCGAAGATTGCATCGCCACTGACTCGCCTCACTCAAAAGGGAGTCGCGTATGAGTGGTCGGATGACTGTGAAGCTTCATTCCAGGAGCTAAAACAGCGGCTGATTTCGGCACCCATACTCGCACTTCCGGATGGGCCAGAGGGTTTCCAGATATTCAGCGATGCTTCAGGCCAGGGCTTGGGATGTGTGCTCATGCAGCGGAACAAGGTGATATCATTCGCCTCCAGACAGTTGAAGCCGCACGAGAAGAACTATCCTACGCACGACTTGGAGTTAGCGGCGATTGTGTTCGCGTTGAAATTGTGGCGTCACTATCTATATGGCGTGGCGTGCGCGATCTATACCGACCACAAGAGCCTCAAGTATCTCTTCACCCAGAAGGAACTGAACTTACGACAGCGGCGCTGGCTCGAACTAATCAAGGACTATGACTTGACGATCGACTACACTCCGGGTAAGGGAAATGTGGTGGCGGACGCTCTGAGTCGGAAATACCTTGCCTCGCTATCCATCGACCGCAGACTACTACAAGATCTCGAAGAAATGGGCATCGATCTCCGGGTTCGATTCAGAGATATACGGTTGGCGCAGCTGCAGTTAGAGCCGAGTTTGCTGGAAAAGATCATGGCCGCTCAGAAGGATGATCCGTACCTGAAGAAAATAGCGCGAGCAAATTTCAACAGGTAGTGTGACCGACTTTGCGGAAGACAAGACCGGCGCGCTGCGATTGAATGGCCGACTATGTGTTCCGGATGATTCTGAACTACGAAAGGAGATTATGTCGGAGGCGCATCACGCGAAATATACCTTGCATCCAGGCAGTACCAAGATGTACAAGGACCTCCGCACGACCTTCTGGTGGCACGGGATGAAGAGAGATGTGGCGCTCTTCGTGTCACAATGCATGGCCTGTCAGCAGGTGAAAGCTGAGCATCAGCGACCGGGCGGGGAGATGCAGAACCTTGCCATTCCAGAGTGGAAATGGGATCATGTCACGATGGACTTTATTGTTGGCCTGCCGAAGACACCACGGGGGAGCGACGCCATCTGGGTCATCGTCGATCGATTAACCAAGTCAGCGCACTTCATTGCCATTAAAGTTACTTGGAGCGTTGATCGGCTGGCGCAGATTTATCTTGACGAGATCGTACGGCTGCACGGAGTTCCAGTATCCATCGTCTCTGATCGGGATTCACGGTTCATGTCGCGATTCTGGAGTAGCCTTCAGTCGGCGCTGGGTACCAAGTTGCAGTTCAGTTCAGCTTACCATCCACAGACTGACGGCCAAACGGAGCGCGTTAATCAGATTCTCGAAGACATGCTACGGCTCTGCGCAATCGACTTCAAATCAAGCTGGGACGTCCACTTACCGTTGGCGGAATTTGCATATAACAATAGCCACCAGTCCAGCATCCAAATGGCGCCGTATGAAGCCTTGTACGGTCGGAAGTGCAGATCGCCCATTTGCTGGGATGAAGTCGGGGAACGGCAGATACTCGGCCCGGAGCTGGTTGAACAGACAGTGCAGAAGGTCAAGCTAATTCGGGAAAGACTAAAGATTGCACAGAGTCGGCAGAAGAGCTATGCCGACACCCATCGAAGACCGCTTGAGTTCTGTGTAGGCGATCACGTGTTCCTGAAGGTGTCACCCATGCGTGGAGTTACTCGGTTCGGCGTGAAGGGGAAGCTGAGTCCGAGATTCGTTGGGCCGTTCGAAATACTCGAGCGGGTCGCCCCCGTAGCCTATAAGATTGCCCTACCACCGGCGCTTGAAGGTGTACACAATGTCTTCCACGTCTCTCAACTGCGGAAGTACGTGCACGACCCTAGCCACGTGGTGGATTTTGGCCAGCTAGAGCTGAAGTCTGACTTATCCTACGTCGAAGCGCCATGTTCAAATTTTAGAACGCAAGGATAAGTTACTTCGAAATCGGGCGATCCCTCTCGTCCGCGTACTCTGGAGGAACCATGCGGCAGAGGAGTCGACATGGGAACTCGAGTCAGAGATGAGGGAAAAGTTCCCTTCATTATGTTCATAGAGGTAGGTTCTATTCTTAAGTTTCGAGGACGAAACTTTTTCTTAGTTGGTTATGGTGTAGTGCC